>JAIUND010000283.1:0-86439 GCA_034699125.1 Gisinianus flammeolus
CTGTGCCGAATCACGAATCAAAAATCGTGTGCCTATTGGTATAAAAGTATATGGTCTCTTATCCGGTATGGTCCTTTATTTATTTATGTGTTTACGAACTAAATACGGTGAGGGAGGAAGCTGAGATTATAATTCCTATTCATGATTCATAATAAACGAGTAAAAGCTTTGGAGTGAAGTTAATATGTAATTTGAAAATGAAACGCTTGAATGGCTTTTACATTCACATTCATGCAGAATTGAAATAGAATGGACGACTCGGTTACTAACTACGTATATACGATGCACATCCCTAGTCGATAGAGCATGATATTTTCCACATACACATATTTACTATTTACACGTCCACTGACTGTGTAGACACAAGCAACTTAATCAGGTTTCACTCACCACTCGCCTCTCACTCTCGCCATGGCTCATGGTCCAGTTTGTCTTCATTGGAAGTCATTAATGTTCCTTATTCTCCATTCAGTCTCTCTCTCTCTGAACATACGCACACACACACACACACACACACACACAAACAACAGATGAATCAAGTCACGTCCAATCAAAGTCATTCAATTGCTCACGTGTATGGACTTTTGAAATCAAATAATTGAATTAAAAATAATTGAGACATTACTGTCGGCAGTCGCTCGCTCGCAAATTCCACATTCATTTCCTTAGGACACATATTATATAAAATTATAAACACTGTGTTGTGCACTGTGTGTTGTGCAACACAATCTACTTGAAGTTCAAGGCATTCATCTCCATTTCCCCTCATCTCAGTTGAAGAATCATCATCAATGTCGGCCAAATGAATAGACACGTCGCGGTTGGAGCTATATCGAATATTGAACAACATGTGGAATTCCCTGTATTTTCCAAGTATTTATTTATAATGGATTAAATGGACTTTTAATTCATTTGATGGATTCTCCTTTTCTTCAAGCAAATATAAATAATAACTCTGTAAATAGAAATAGAAATGTCAAGGAGATCATTTATTTTGACATTTTTATGGCTCCATGTCCAAGTTTTTATTTTCCCCACAATGCAATGAGTCCTTGCCAATGACTGTAAGCAAGTTTCTAATTTGACCAAAGCAAAGTAAGTACTTATCTGGAATTTGTTCTCAAGAGAAATATATGTACGAGTCTCTTAAGTCGAATCTCATGTTCTTGTTGAACACGACGTGTTCACATTGCTGAATTTGCGCATCTTCTTTCATTCACATTTTTTCATTCACCATTCACTGGTTGATTGTTGGATTTCACACACAAATCATTTGAGAGAGACTTCCTTCCTTTGAAAAAGGATAGAGAGAGAGAGAGAGAGAGAGAGAGAAAGAAAGAGGGGAATAAGAGAATTTCCATTGTGAGAGTTTTGGTCTGGCGTTCTGGGTTGTCGTTGACAATCTTCGTAAGTCTTCTATTATGGAGTAAATAATTTGTTAGAAAGCACCCGGGGAAAACAGACACACTGTAGTCGACTTACATGTTTATTATGTAAAAAGAACTCCCCACATAAATACAAGCCAACATTTATCTCTGGTATAGAGTGCAAAATATACATACTGTATAGATAGACAGACTGTAGAAAATAGAGAAAATAGAGAAAATTACAGTGCCATGGTTTGACAAAAGGCAAGCTCTTTTACTTATACCATGTGTAAAGTAAATCAATGGGGGAAAGAACGATAGAAAGGACTCCGTCACAAACTTCATCTCGTTTTCTATATCTCTAATCGTAAGTCGTAAGTAACGTAAAGTAGAGTATAGAATATAGAGGCAAAGCTCAACTTGCTTTGAGAAAACAACTTTAGACTCAGCCAGATTTTAATTGAGTTTTTAACCAAATCATACACATTCGTGTACCGAAACTTGCTCTCTCACAAAGGGAAAAGGGATCTCAAATCCTATTTATTGTGCCCACAAAGTCTTCGATGCTCATCCTCCTCGTCAATAACTAGACGCACCACTTGATTTTTACTGCATGTGATTTCAAAACATGAAATTATCACACCATTCTTTTTTTACGTTTTTATGTTAGAATGTACCTACATACAATACAGCTGTCTTCAAAATTCTTTAGAAAAAGCAAGTCTTTCCATATAGAAAATTTACATTGAACTTTTACAGTTCAAGTTTGTTGTTGGGATTTGAAAGGAGGATGAGATTAGAAATTGAAATACGAAACATTGACGGTGGTGTGGACTGTTGTAGACATTCCCTTTTGTCATTATTCTCTACACAGAATCGTGTAAGAAGGAAATACATATCTGTATATCGCTACATAGGAAATACGTGGCGAGAGTCAAAGAATGGAACTCGAGTAGTCGAATGCTGTGAATTAAATCTTGATTGACTATGATGAGATTCTTCAAGTCTTTATAGACATTCTTAATCTTGATAGTTCAAGTCGTCTGTTGGGAGTTGAAGGATCTTAAAGGGCATTGCAGATGCGCCATTGATTATCAAGTACATATATACGACTCGATGAGTTGCATTTAGTACCGTATAGAAGCTTTTTCATTATATCTGCAAATTGCAAATGGTTTCTTCCCCCCCCTCCCCCCCACATATTTCCCACATATAATTTTTTCAATAACTCCATTCTTGGGTAATTGGGAATCCTCGTGTCTCGAGTCATCAAGAGACCCCTCTAGATCATGATCTTGATCAAAGCCTTAAGTAAAGGAACTTTATTAATCCATTAGAGCAAGAAAGCTTACAGAGAAAAGATAAAAACAATCCCAACAAAATCCTGTTGGGAGACACAAAAACAACAAAATTGCATAGTTTCCATTATCTATGATGAGGAATCATAATAATTGACTTTGTTACAAATACAGATAGACAAGGAAAATGTTGATGAAGCCACAAAAAAGCGTCTCCTGAAAAAATTAATCTTAGGATTTTTCTTATTCGTGATTTGATTTATGATCCCCGAGTAAAAAAAAAACACAAAAAAAAGCATTAAGCATCAACATCAAGTTCACTCCAATTTTGTCCTTTTTAGTTTCTATAAGTCTAACTGTAAAATATTGTGATTGTGTGTGCCAGTAAAGGAAGTCCCATCATTTGTCATAAAGTCAGGTCCATTGTGCTACATTGGAAATTTCAATCAAAATGTTTCCACAAGCTATTGGTCATCGATATAATTAAGGATAAGACAATGTAATGTGGAGTGAACATAGCAGAGCGAGAGCATTTGAGCAATCTTTTTTTTTGTGGTCGCGCGGTTTTTCACCTACGGGGGAAATAACAGCAAATTGTACGGTAAATTAATAATTACTAAGAGATGAGAGAATTAATAAATGTCATCCAAAATTACAAAATCCACAAGAGCCTGACGAGCACAAGCTGTTGTATGGTGGACTCATCTGTTGTACTCGAGTAAATGTGTAGTATGTGAGAGTTGAGTCGAGGGAACAAGAAGTGATTTGAAGGCTTTTTTGATCAACTTGATGAGAGAGCTTCTGCTTTATATTTCTGTACCTTTAGACAGAGAAAAGGAGAGAGAGAGAGAGAGAGAGAGAGAGAGAGAGAGAGAGAGAGAGAACTCCTGCAGTTACACGGACTTGTAACTCAACGTCGAGAGTCCGTCGTGTATACATCATGTGTGTGGATTGTGGATCGAAATACCAACTGACTTGAGAGGAGAGGAAGATGAACGAAAATAAATCACTTTGTAAGGAGATGCGGCTGGGTACTTGAGATCACTCATCTTCTCTACACACAAGTCGTGTATGACACGGACGACGAGAGAGAGAGACAGAGAGAGAGAGAGAGACAGAGATGCTGTGAATCTATATGAAGCGTCCTCAGTACTTGTATGTGTGTGTGTTTTTGGACGTATGGATGTGTGTAAGCAATAAGCTACCGTATAAATCCAGCTGACAAATTTGGCATTCACGTCAGACTCATCTTATTGTAAAAGACGGCTCAGGAAAAGGGGTATAAAAAAAAATATTCTTGACTCGAAAAAACACAGAGACACAGTCTGCATAGGAATTTAATCTTTATCGTTGGCTACTATGGATGGAGATGGAATGGAATGGAACGGGGGTAGATTGTTACATGTTGACGATGCTCAAGTAGCAAGTTGTAGGAGACGAAGAAGAACAAAAAAAAGACGCTCATCCGCCTTGTCGATTCTGAACTGTGAGAACGAGCAAACGAACGAACTGTAGAGATCCTTCCATTTAAACCCCATCTCACTCAAGTCGTTGGTGTTTTTGTGCTGTCGTTTGCTCTCATATACAAAAAACTATCTCTCTATTTTACCTTCCATCGTAGTGTGGAGTGTGGAGTCACCTTATTGTTAGCGAGAGTCGTCCAGGCTACAACTTGATGCTTCGTACAAGTGAAGTTTGTCCGTAGTTGGTCGAAAGCTCAAGACACTAGTGAGAGAAGGGAAACTGCGTGGATGCGTCCTTTCCTTCCGAGAGAGAGAAAGAGAGAGAAAGAGAGCGAGAGAGACTTTGCCGTTTCGTTCGTGACTGGGAGAGAGAGTGAGAGTGAGCGAGAAAAACCCGCTTCGGTGTGACAAACGCTTCAGTGTGAGGGAACACTTTCAATGTGATAATACACTCACACTCGTAGAGAACAAGCAGTGCGTGATCGCCTCTCCAAAAAATATTTATTTCCCTTTTATTTTGTTCCTTTTTTCACTGCTCATCAGAAAACTTTGGACATCCTGTGAAAAATTGGTAAGTCCGTCTCGTACTCATTACCATATGTGTGTGTGTGTATCTGTGTTTGTACAACGTGAAAAAATTGTAGATTCATATGGCAGTGACTAAACGAAATTTCTCTGTCGTACATTTTACATTGTGTCCAGTGGGTTTGAGAAATATATTTTGTGGGTGGAAAATAATGTTAGTTTGTTACTAGAAAGTTTTTTTTTTGTTAAGAATTTAAATGTTCTCTTCACTAGTGCGTAAAATTATTATTGAAATCAAGGGCATTTATATTTAGTAAGTGAATAGTGAATTTCCAGAATTATTTGGGATTACTCAAATGCTTTCCAGGCATTTCACACAATTTCAAAAAACGAATGTATTTGAAATCACAAAGTCCTTCACAAATTCCAAAGTCTATAAAAATGTATTTATGGCAAGTCCAATGTCAAGTCAAAGGATTTGATATTATTTTCTTGGAAAAATTTTAAGTGAAAAAAAGGGCTGTAACAGAGAGAGAGAGCTTTGTGACTAGCTCGATGACAGACTCTCGAGTATTGATTGAAAACGTTTTTGACATTCAATGGGAATGGGAAAAGAGAATAGTTATGTGGTGCAATAAAAATATTGTCATGGTTCAAAGTCGATTTTAAATCTACTTTTCCCCTCTCACTACATTCATTTTCCTATTCCATTTTCCATATTACCAGTGACTGTCTCTTTCTCTCTTTCTCTCTCCTCTTTGTAAAAGACTGTTATAATTCTGATAGAATGAAAAAAAGAGAAGGAGAGAACGTACGGGAGAATAATAAAGAGAAAGAGCTAATAAATCGGGATATGTTGATACGCATGGAGAAATTCAAAGTCAATGTGTCCACGCTCAGAGTTTCAAGATAAGAATGTGAAGGGATTCCCATATCAGGCAGGAGTCACATTTTGTTACCACATAGACAGAGAGGACTCCTCCATGGGTAATAAGATAAAGAAGCTTTCCCTGTCGTCAGAAGATCAGTAAAAGTCAGGATATGGGAAATTTCGTAGCTAATACATCCTGCCAAACTGACAGTTTAAAAGAAGGAATTAATTATTGAGAACTAAGAAGAAAAAGAAGAAAAAACTAAAAAGACTCAGATCCTTCATTTTGATATCGTATTTTCTCTATAGCGCGAGGTTCTCTGGTTAAAAATATAATATTTTCTACAGAGGTGCCCCTTTGATAATGGATTTAATCTGGATCGGGAATCTCATTCATTCTCCTCTCCTTCCTCCATTTAGAGATTTAAGATTTAATTAGCATGAATGTCTGCGGCTTTCGTGTCGCTGGGGTTTTGTATGGGGTTGGAGTTTTGGAGTAAATATACTCGAGGATTTTCAAAAGCCAATTGAATAAAAATAGTTTTACTTTCCAAACTCACATTATTACAGGGCATGAACAGTTCAAATTCATTAAAGCAGATTATGGAACTTTTGAATTTTCGGGAAATCCAATGTGATGTGCCTTTATTGTGTCCTGTAATGAGGACTTCCAAGAAATATCCAAACTACAAACAATCCATTCAATTCGCATGGTGTTCAGTTAGGAAATCCTTTCCAAAAGTATGTATGTACTTATACGTATACAGATAGTGTGAACACATCGCCAAATATCCGTATACAGATATACCATGGAGAAAAAGAATGGAGCTCTTCATGTAACTTTTCATGAATGAAAATTGACAAGATGACTCTGAAGAGGACGGAAAAGAGATCCTTAGAATTCGATTGAGAATTGAGATTCAAGAACAAAAAAAAAATACAAACTTTTCCAATTGCTCCAAAAAGAGAAGTACAAAAGAACAAGAACAAAAGAGAGGACTAGAAAAAGGAAGAAGAGGGAAAAGAAACTAAATACGTATATACACACGAGTTTTTTTGGGGGGAGGTTTACATGTATTTAACTCTTTTTTCTCATTTTCCATTTTTCTGTGGACACAGTGGATGGAGTAGGAAAGTTTGTGTTAGTTACTATACTTTCTCGTTGAATTCGTGGGATGTATATGTCTGTGAAGAAACCCGAGAATCATTTCTCAACTTCAATTTCCGTTTACTCAAAAAGTAATTTTTCAGATGGTCATAATACGTTTTTTGGAAAAGAATGTTTTCTTTACATTGGAAGAAAAAAAAACTAAACTTTTTGTTCAAGAGAGAGAGAGAAAGAGTGTGGGAGGAAAATGTGAGTACTTTCCTCCCAATTATATATATCTTTGAGATGACTCCCTGACCGACCGACTGAATGAATGAAAAGACAAGACAAAAAGACAACGTATATGACAAATTGTGGAATTACAGGCCTCACCTTTTCAATGTGGATTGTGCACATTAATTGGATGATGTGTGTTTAAGGTTTGGTTGTTTGAGTCTGAGTAAAACTCGTTTCATCATGGTGAAGACATTGATGGGAAAGAAATCTCAAGTATGAAGGAGAGGGAAATTAAATAGAAATCTTTCACATTTTCTATAGGAAGGATTAACTTCCGGCTCCTTGATGAGTTTCTTCAATATTTGATCCTGTGCGGAGTGGAAACTTTAATGGAAAAGAGCCGAGAATCACATGTCGATTTCTATTATTTTTATTGTATTAAATTTCAATTTCGAAAAAAAATCAAATGTCCTTTTGGCCTAAGGGCATTCGACACTCACAAAATGAGCAAATGTTGTGTCTTTTGGTACGTTTCCAAGTCAAATTTTAGCCAATGTGAGTTTCTCCATGAAAAAAATGAGCGAGTATACATGTTATAATAATAAACTACAAGATTTTTTTTAATGGTCCTCCAAGGAACGATGAAGATGAAACAGGATGACAAATGGAAGGGCAAAGGTTGAGCACGAATTTGTGTTTCAGCTCCTCTTTCCTTAGTTAAAAGTACATAAATACAGATTCTGTTCATTAAGTTACAGCGACTAGAAAATGCATCCCCAGTGAAATATTTGTATAAAGTGTCTCAATTGCTATTATTTTTTGACAGGAGAGCATTTTTCATCCCGCATATATAGTTTTTGTCCATCTCTGTCTTTCTTTTGTTCATAAACTATGTAGAAAACCGTCCAATATTCCAAGCAGGAAATGTGAACGGATTTTGTATACTTTTGGTCAAGTTATGTCCAATCATATTTTCTGCCATGGCCATAGGGGCTCTCTTATTTTTTATTTTTTTGCAAAGAATTTGACACATTTTGGAAAACGTGCTGTCGAATGAAAAATGTACACACAAATGGTAATGAGGAGGAGAGAGAAAATTCCAAGTCTGCATATTGTACATCATTACAGATTTTTTTCACGTAGAGCGAGAAATGGCAATTTACGATCCATATGATAAATTTGGACAGAAATAAATAGAATGATGTGAGGAGTATAGAATTTTTGGTTTTCCGCATCTTCTGCTTCCGTCAGTTTTATACATACAGGGAAGAATAAGTGAAAGGGTTGTAGTGAATTGCTTCATCACAGTTGAAGAGTCGACAGAGAGAGAGAGAAAGAAAAACAGAAATTCATTTTACCACCCTGTGAAGCATGAAAATATGATTATTCAGCTACAGTGAAAACTCAGCAATGTTAATTCATTCGTTCTTTCTCCAATTCGTTGTCGTCGCCGCCGACAACGAATTCTTCTCTTCTTCTCCTTCTCACTCTAAATCTCGTTATTCAAAGTAATTTCCAAATACAAAATATAATAACCTGAAATTGTGTAACTTTTTGCTTTAGCTCTAGTTTGAGAGACAAAAGGTTGTCTAGTTGTCTCAGAAATCAAAAATGCTCTTGACTTAATTCAAAATCTTCAAATGGATTTTCCTAGGCAAAACAAAAACTAATTGTTTTGTTGATGCTTTCTCTCTCTCTCTCTCTCTCACACACCCATTCGCACACCTCTCTCAGCATCTAATTGGATCTGAATTGGCGTTTGTATCTCAGATTTCCCTTGGTTTAACATAAACTCTTGAAATAGGAAGAGATAACGAGAAGAGAATGAGAAGACTTGTCATAGCAATAGTTTTGAAAACTATTCAACGAAATTAATTTTTGAAAAAACAAAAACCAAATTCAGCCATCAAACAATCCAAAGATTCTAAGTATTGTGACGTTTATTTGAAAACAAAGTTTACAATGAACGTGATTAAAGTTGAGATTTAGATTTCAAAGGGAATGCATGCTATTGTTTGAATTTGACACGAAGGAAACACTGACAAATTTCCCTATTTCAAATTCTGTCCTTTGTAAAATCTCGAGTTCTTCCTTTTGGTGTATATCGTAGTATGGATTATGGATTCATGTCAGTTTCATCCAATTGAAACGAGACTCGTCGTAACATTTATTTAACTGTGGAAAATACAAATAAAGTTTGTTATCCTGAAAGTTTCTTTCCGTTTAGACGATCCATTTAAAAGGAAAACGAACCCACGAACGAGCAAGAAGAATGAGACAGAAGAGAAAAGCCGGAGAGGAAATTAAAATTCAAGGAGAGGGAGTGGAATTTGTGACAGGAGAAAATATCCAAGTTCCGGACCGTTCATACAGATATTTTAGTTTATCCAGTCGTGAATTCTGTGAATATTCATTCTTCATTCTCCTTAGCACATTTCTCTCTCTCTCTCTCTCTCTCTCTCTATTTCCCGTCTTGAAACCTCTGAAAAGTTGTCTTGGACGGGAAAGATGAACACAAAGATTTTCTCTTTCGACTTTTTTTTCTTCCTACGGATCGTCGCTTTATCACTTTCAATTCCTACATTGTCAGAGTTTGAATTTTTTCAAGTCATTGTATTGTGAATTATGAAAGTGTAGGTATAAGTGCTGTGGGTTTTTTCTGCTTCCTTTCTTTCTTTGTCGTGACAGGATAAAACGGTACATGGAAAGGAAATCAAAGAGTCCTTTTCCCCCTCCTTTCTTTACTCCCCATCATACATACGATAGCACATCATATTCTAAAGTTTTTCATCCTGTATTATGCTGTTTGCGCCTGGATTGTCGGCAGTTCACGTGCTCTTCTTGTTTGTCATGAAGGTAAGCGTTAAGTCAACAAAAAGGTTTCTCTGTTTGCAAGACAAAACTTTCACTCTTCCTCTTTCTCTATTTCATTTCTTCCTCTCTCTCTCTTTCTCTGTACATATTTCCCGTACAAGATAAAGAAGATGAAGAACAAGGGAAAGCAAAAAATCCTCTACTTATCCCGTCGACAGAATAAAAAAAACTTTTCTCTCTCTGTACCTCACACATCTGACATTTTTTCTATCATTTTATAAGATTCACGTTTTACGTCCATGTCTCCAACTTCCTTTTAGCTCAAATTCAAACTCAAACTTGAACAGAACCTACTAGTATCAAAATCTCTTGGAGCTTGCCGCAATGTAATAATAATGTCACACAAGTATATGGGAGTGGGAAGAGAATTCCCTATATTATATAAATTGTACACACACACCATAGAATAAAGCACAACATCAGCTTTTTTCCGCCTTGTTTATTCGAAAATAAATGTGTGACATACACATCTGTACATAAACACACACGAAGGCAATGGAATTCACAAAGGAGAGTTGGAATAAATTCACGGGAATGGCGGCGTAATGTAACAGTTTTTTTCCCCTGTACACAAAAATAGTCCATCTCGAGTCGTCCTCATCCTCATAGAACGGAGACGTACGTCGTACGTAAACTTTAAAAAAAAAATCCATGCAGAGTGAAGGCTGTGATGCGATGCGATGCGATGCGATGCTCAGACCTGGTGGATGGTGGATGAAAGAAGGAATTTTCACTCGTTTTTTCCCTCCATTTTCACGCGTATTCAGACTTGATATTAAACATCATTTCATATACCTTGAACACATTCTTTACACTTCACAGACTGCATACTTACATTTATGGATATAGCCAGACCTCCAAAAAAAGAGACGGATTTTTACATGTGAGGGATAAGGGAGAGGACTCTGTTGGCTCGTATTGTGATGAAAACTACCAAGTTGGGAAGCCTTTGGATGATGATATTATGTAATGGAAGGAGATGGAGATGGAGAAGGTGGGAGTTGAAGTGGTTTGGCTCTTTGGTAGGACTCGTTTGCGTTAGTTTTCTTAAAGAGGATGAGATGAGAATGAGATGAGAACGAGGAGATGAAGAGTAGAGAAAGGAAGAGAAAGTGAAAGTAATCCCACCACTCACTGCTTTTATACTATTCTAGAATAGAAATTGGAAGAAGGAGATGCTCCTCACATTTCCCCCCTTTTAAAGACCATTCACACACATACACACACACACACACACACACACATATATATCTATACGGGAGAGGTTGAGGTTAGAAAAGTTGTTACTCTTTATTACTCCATGGGTGTCCTTCCCAACTGAGTGAGTGCTCTGACATTGGCTTTCACTTGCAATATCAACACACACACACATACACACACCCACACACAAGGAAAAGTGAACGATAGTCTTCAAATTGTTATAACGAGTTTTTCTTTCTGTTAGCTCTTCTTTCTCTTCATCAATCTCATTTTTTTTCTGAAATAATGACAACGTCCCCCTTTATTATTTATTTCATTCTCATTCTCATTCTCAAAAGGTGAAAAGCAATGTGAGCCATGGAATTCTCAGACCCTTGTCTTGTCTATGATTCCACGAGTCAAGACATGTGAAATGCAAATGGGAGTAACCAACTGGAAATACTCATGGAGTATAGAATATGTTCTTTCATTCAGTCCGTCATTCGGAAGAATAGGAAACAGCTGTGTCAAATCTCGCAAAGATGTTGCTCACCTGAAATCTCACTTTACCTTTGGGATTTTAGTCTTATTCGGTTGGATAACTCCAGTCCAAGTTTTTATTTAAAATTTATAAACTTTGAACGGGCTTGAAGGTCTCACAGTTAATTCTAAACTTTAATTAAAGAGAGAAAGAGAGAGGGTGAAATTGAGACTGTGTGAAATCTCTTGAGATGATGCCGACGAGCTGAGTGTTCTCTTGCTCTATAGTTAATACTTTTGTAATGAAGGATAAATAGAGAGAAATGGCAATGGGAAATGGGAAGTGCCTGGTAGAGTGTGTAAAAAGGATTTAGTATGGGAAAACTTTTCTTGTTCTCCAGTGTCGACTGGTATAAAAGGCTCCCAAGCGTAAATATTATTTAGTCTCTTTTCCATTATAGTCTATATGTCTGTAATATAATGTACTGTAATGTAGAGATTTCAAAATATTAGACAAGAACATGTGTACTTGTGTACGCGGTTCTTGATATTTGGTAGTATTTGGTATTCCGAGCTCCATCCATTTATCGTATACATGAAATCCCAACACTTAATACTATGAAAGTGTGATCACTCAAGGAAAACTACAAGGGAAATCGATTAATTTTTTCTTGTTTTCAAGACAAAAGAGCCGGGTTTGTAAGAAGTCTCTTTCTCTCTCCTTCTACAGATCTCTACCAAGGAATTATCACCCCTATTCTTTCTCTTTCCTCTATAACTTCTTTGTATAAATTGTTCGTTAGTCTTCAAATGCTGTCGACTTTTTGTCAACGAAGCCGTTTTGAAAACTTGAGCACTTTTTTTTATGTTCACTCTTAAAAGAAATCATTTTTACACTGCTGCAGTCCGCAAATCCCAAAAGTACAATTTGCTTTTCTCCCACAATCTCTTTCCATCTCTCTTTCTCTCTCTTTGTCAACTTCAATAATCTGATTGTCCCTCCAGGGCAAAATCCTTCTTTCCTCACATGGTCTATTTTTGTGTTGTCTACATATTTTCTTTTGATAATAATTGACACGTGCAGTTTTTGGAATGTATATTCAATTTCTGTCGTTTTACCTTGAAAACTTGTGTAATATCCTTTTATTTTTATGTGAGAGTTGTAATTTTGAGTTTAAGTATCGTGTATCGTTAACAAATAAATGTCATGTACACGTGTATAAATGAACGGGAAAAAAGAATCCTTTCACCAGATCCCACTGTCATGAGATTGGGAAATATGAGACTTACTGAGCAGATTGCACATTTGTATCAAATTACGAAAGATAATGGAGGGAAAAAATAAAGTAAGCGTACAAGAATTTGAAAAAAAGGCAAGATTTTCCCCTGCTCATCTACACAAATACGTATTAGGTCACGTTACAATGCGATACAAGTTACAAAGTACAAGGAGAGGGGATTCCAAGAAGATTCTCTTTATTCTCCTCTTTAGGAAGAAATCAATACTGGTTTGGAAGGATTTGCACGCATATAAACTCCAGAGAGTTTGTTAGCTTTCTTTTCACTTTGTTTGCGACGCCAATTTCAGTCGTTAATGGAACATGGTGAAGTATCCAAAGAGCATTTAAGTATAAAGTAACGAGCAGAGCATGCAGATTCCAGATGGTCTTCAAAATACCTGAGAAAAGTTAGGGAGAGCGAGAAATGTTCTCATAGTGGATTTCTAAGTATATTCTGTTTCTTTATCTGTTCAGATGCGGGAGGAGAGAGCAGCAGAAGCCGTTGAAGTGGGGGAAAGAAAAGAAATTCGGATTCCCCACAGCGTAAAATAACTGAAAAGGGCGCGTATATGAAGAGAAGAAAAAGTCGAAAAGAAAACGAAGAAGAAGAAGAGTAATAATAAAAAGAGCGACGACACATCTGCATTGATCGTTGAGAAAAAGGGGAAAGTCAAAGGAATTTTATGCAATCTTTGGATTTTACAATTCCACAGTTAAATACAAAGAAGACGACGACGAAGAAAACAATCACCGTGCAAAATGAAATTTTTTATCTATAGACTGAAGAAAGTCAAGGTACAAAATCCGAAGCTCCTCTCATCCTTGTAGTATACTACTTGTGTTGTTTTTATTTGAGAAATCCCCCCTCCCACCCCCCGCCAAAAAAGATGCCGGATGTATGGTGGAGTGCATAGTTTTATGTATATATAAAAGAAGAAAAAAAAAAAAACGAAATCAAAAGTTACATCATCGTCATGTTCAAAAGGAAAGGAAAAGGTCAACTCAGCTGAAATTCCTCCAATTGATCTTGACGAAAGATTAATACGAGACTCGGAAAACAGAATCAAATTAAGTTATAGCCCGCAAACGAAAAACGTGTACTCCGGGAAATCTCTAAGGAGACAAAAAATAGACTCTGGACTCAAATATGAGATCTTCCTTCATCAATATCCGCACGAGCCGAACCTAAGGAAAACTATAGACATATATATGTATATCAAGAACTGTCAGAATTTCATGTATCTGTAGAGATTTTCGCCCGAGTGTATCATTATTTATATAATATATTTGTGTGTGTGTGTTTCGTTTCTCTTCTCCACAAGAAATCTCGGATGGTTGATATATTTGGTGGAGAATGTGAGGATTTTGTGGTTGTCATCGTAAAATCTACAATCTACAACTACAATCTACAATCATCAACGAATCGTACATACGATATAAGAAACTGTCAAGCGTAATTTCGGAGAAATAATAATAATCCGTCGAGTCAAAATGAGTTTGATACAGGGAAATCATTCGGTTGACAGTAGCAGTAGTTACCACGACGAGAGTGGTCACCTGAGTATTTCGTCCGTTAATGAGACGATGGTGGGTGCGGGTGGGGGTGGTGGTGCTGGTGCGTCGTCGGGTCGTAATGAAAATCTTGCAAATATTGAGATTGCTGTTCTGTCAATAATTTTGGTGCTGGCTGTGGTGGGGAATGGTGTGATGCTCCTTGCTCTTCGTCGTCAACTCCAGTACCGTCCAATGTCTCGCATGTATTTCTTCATGTTGAACTTGAGCGTGGCAGATTTACTCGTGGCTTTTGGGAATATCCTTCCACAGTTGGCATGGGACATTACATTTAGATTCCGAGGACCTGACATCCTTTGTCGTGTAGTCAAATTCCTTCAGGTTTTCGTCCTGTATCTTAGTACTTATGTACTCACGTCCATGGCCATCGACCGCTATTTAGTCGTCTGTCATCATTCCTTCTCTCGGAATCATTATGGAGGACTCAAGGGACCCAAAATCCTTGTCATTACATCCTGGGTTATCTCATTCATCTTTGCCAGTCCACAAGCTTTCCTTTTTACACTTCAACAGACACCGGTAAGCCAACTTTTTTTTTTTTTTTTCATTTATTTCCTTTCCTTTCCTTTATACATATATTATATATCCTTATATACTTATTTACGAATTCTCGCTAGAGATCCTTTGTATTTATTTGTATTCATTCCGTTTTTTCTTTTATTCCCATGACCCATTTTTCTAGACACTTTATAAAGTTGACAATGGATTTTTTTCGTAGAAAATATTATGCTTTACTTTGAACATCCTCAACAATAGAAATATCAAATGAAAATTAATGCATACAACTCGTACGTGCATGAAAGAAACTATTGCGTATTTTAAATTTATCAAATACAGATACAACATTCTTTCGCAATCTTACGGTGGGTGGTGGAATATCATCAAATTAATATAAAATATGATATTATGTGTAGAGAATTGAGAGGAATAAAATTCAATACTGTTGATTTTTCAATGGGAAATAATCCTACGCTCTTAATTTCATCACTTTGATTGTGAATCCCCAAGAAAATGAGAGTGAAGAATTGAGTTATCGTACATCGTCTAATTTTCTTTTGTCTATATATATAGGTACTCAAATACTTCCCTCGCCAACAGAATGTTATTGATTTTTGACAGTTTTGTTTTGTAAAATGAATAGAAAATGGATTCTTCTTTCCACACAGTCAAAATTATCAATGAATAGACTCAGCTTATTTGTTAAAATTTATTCAAATGGAATATTTCCTTTTGCCAAATCAATTCCTTTATTCAGGTTTTTCTCACAATTTTATATTGTGGGTTTTCCATGTGCAGCTCTTGATCTTGTCTCAAAAGCTGCAGAAAATATCTTGAATTTTTTTTTCGTTCTTTTTTTCTTTTTTTTCACGTTACTTGTCTTTTCTTCTGATCAAAACATTTCAATTGGCATTTTATTTTATTCAAAATTTTGTATTTACTACACCCCGTGTTTGGGCGGACCGAAATCTGACTCGTTTGTTGATCAGAGGGCACTTTGTGTTTAGGCTATTGGTGCCTAACCGTCATTTAACACGTTAATAAAGTGTATTCAATTCAATTCAATTATTGACAATGCTATAGAATTTTGGTGTCCTACTTTTTAATTATTGAAATTGGTAGTCTCTGTACGTAAATTTGGTGTCACATATTTTCCCCTTTCTCTATTGATTATTTATGATTGACTGTGGAGGATTACATTATGCTTTGATCTTGTTTTTTTATTGGGAAGAGTACAAAGACTAAAAGAAAATACTTTTTCAATTCAATATTTTCCAAACAGCATTTTTCCCCATATGAAACTAGAGAGAGAGATAGAGAGAACTAGCTGTATCTATACAATTGGAAATGTACAAGATGTGCGTTTCACAAGGAATGAAGTTCGTTCGTTCGTTCTTTGTAAAGAGTTGGGAGATTAGATATTTTCTATATGAACTTTCCCATGATGGAATTCGCCAATCCAATACACAGATACAGATAAAGACCGATATTGCCAAGGTATATAAATATGATATTTCAAAAAATACAATGAAATTCTGAATAGTACGCAAGAAAGTAAGGAAACTTTTAGATAGTCAACTTGAGATCGATCTCTCTCTACACTTCCTTCATATCCAGTCCAAAATCCTTTCTTTTCATTTAAATGTACATGTTTTTTTCTCTCTCGCTCTCTCAAGTAAGGCCTTTACCTTTTTTCCTTTTTTGGAACCGGAAGGAAAGGAGATTCAAACTACATATGTGAGCCAAGATCATCCTTTTCTTACCAGTCTTCAATAAGGACTCTTTATCGATCCATCGCAAATTCGAATAATATATTCAAACGCAAATAGGATAAATTTCTTTATTCATGAACGAGAGGGAAAATTTATTGGGGAATCGTATCGTAAAAGTGAAAGTGTTCTCGTGTACATATGAAAAAAAAATGTATTTGTAATATTTACTACAAATGCAAAATGTATATATAGCTAGGGATCATAATTTTTTGACATGAGTAACTTTGATCCAGGAAAAGTTTCCTCGTTTTTCTCTGAATCATCAATCACCTTGAATCCAGTTTAAAAAAACATGTAAAAAATATTTTATTTCTCTCTCTCTCTCTCTCTCTCTATTATTGGGAACTCGTAGTGAATTGACAATTGAAGGATAAAGAGAGATAGCAAACAATACAATACATACGAAATAATAAAAGAAAACAAAACAGAATAAAATATAGAGTGATTCTGGGAAGAAAAGTTTCATAATTATTAAATCAAATCAACTGTTGTAATTGAATTTTGAATTTCCATTTTACACTGGAGCGGAAGCAAAAAAGCAAAGCGTAAGCCGAAAGGAAAGATAGGAAAGGGAAATGCAACAATCATATTTATTTTCACCATTTGTGCTCGTCTGTCCTTTCTTGCACACGGGGAAAGTCAACTGTTCACTGTTTACAGTCAACACGCATTTACATATGAGCTAAACTTTCTGTTTAACTTCCTACGCATCTCCTCGTCTCCTACACTTTCTCTTCCCCCCCCCCCCCCAACTTAACTTTTCTCTCACTTTCTCACTTTTTTTACGTCCTATGCCAAATTTAGAGTTTCACTTTTTCCGTTTAAATGATTTTTTTAACATTATGTAAATGAGAAAAGTGAAAAGGAAGTGAAACTCTAAATTCGGCACTACACTTGAAACTTGTGAATGTTTAATCTGAATAATAATGATGGAGTGGGAATTAAAATTCCTTCGACAGATAGTACTCCACTTGTGTGTGTGTGTGTGTGTATATAGAAAACACGAGATTTCTTGTTTCGCAATGTAGTTTTTGTTTTACTGGGGGGATTCTGTTCCTTTTGAACAGTCGGTAAAGATCGTAGTTGAAACTTGAGAGTATTATTTATGGAAAATAATCCTTCATGCGTTATATGTTGTAGCTCAAGTTTAATAAGGGGGAAAAAGGGACTTTACACGGATACAGTGAAACATATATGTAGTAGACATTATACGACTACTATCAACTACAGTATTTAGTAGATGCGTGGGATCCCACCAAATCTAGTACAGAAAAATGATGGGAAATCCGATCTTTGTTCCTCAGAACGAACTCTCCTCATCGTCAATTACGATTCTCTCGGGGTTTTTTTTAGACCTAAATAGTAATTAGAGTAACCGGAGATGAAGGAATCAACAAAAATTTCGGTCTGCTCAATTTCTAGAGTATATATATCTGTATGTAATATAAATACACCACCACATAGCAAGTACGAGTATCCTCAACCAGTTTCCTCTTTTTCGTTATTTTGTCAAATGATTGCTGCTTTCCTTTATTAGTTATTAGAGTGTTGTAAATCATGATGAATATAAGTACATAAGTACATAATATCTTTTATATGAAGAGGCGAATTGTGATTTTGTTTTTCCAGACTGGGGTCTACGACTGCTGGGTGGTTTTTATTGAGCCCTGGGGGTAAGAATTTTGTTTGAATTTCATGTTGAATGAATAGAGATTTTGTGAAAGTGAAAAATTCTGATTCAATTCCCCAATGATTGAATAAGAAAATTGTATTTAATTGTATATATTTGCTATTATTCAATAACTATAGGGCGAAGGCATATGTGACGTGGTTCGTGTTTTCGGTCTTTGTTTTTCCTTTATTTATAATTGGAGCGAGCTACGGAGCGATTTGCATCAAAGTCGTTAGTTTTAGTCTGCCATCAGACTCGAAAGACTCAAAGAATTTGAAGAGTAAAAAGAAATGTTCTCTCTCTTCTTCGTCGGAGCGTCGAGGAGAAAACGAGACGGAGTACGTGGAAGAAGTGCCTCTTCAAAAGGTCTCCCTTTGAATTTTCTTGCCTATTATTTCCCTCTCTCTCTCTCTCTTTCTGTGTGTAACTCTATTAACTTTCTAAACTTCAACTCTTTAACTCTTCCACTTATAAATGCTCTATCTCTCACATCTCTTTCCTTTCCTTTTTTTTTTTTTGACTTGGGAGAGAGTTAAAAATGAACTTAGTCCCGTTTAAAAGCGGAAATTTCTTGAGATGATGAATGTCTAATTGCTACTCAACAATTTGCATCTCACATTTGACTCGAATTGAAATAATTATATTTACAGACATATTCCCTTTCATTTATTTATGTCACTTTCACTTGTAGTTTACTTAGGATTCCGTTGGGACTTTAATCCTCCAGTGGATTTCCCTCGTATTTTGAGGATTAAGTACATAAAGAGACAAGCTTTACATAAATTCCCCTCTTTTCCCTACACGAACACACTACGCCCACGTCACCCATTACCATATTTTACTAATTTGATCACCTCCCATATCTTCCATCCCAAATCATCTCCACTGAAAATATCCTCCACTTTGATAAAACTACTTGAAGACTCAACAGCTGACCGTTGAGGATTCAAGACAACTTTTTCTTTTGGGGGTCTACAATCTATACATTATACAGAAAAGTACAGGAAAGTTAGTGCTTTTGAAGTAGATTCAATTCGTTGTTAGGAAATACGACGACGGCGGTAGCTCCTCGTCATATTTTGAGAATTTAATCAAATTAAAAAGGACGGACGGGTGATACTGATACTGATATATACGTCCAATTGGGAATACCAATCAAAATGTAAATGTCTTTACTATACAGATATTTTGAAGGCCTAAATATTCTTACGACGTTTCCTATTCATGTAAGTACATAGATTTTCCAAGGGAAACCGTCAACTAACCTAACGAAAGTCTATAGACTCTTTGTAATCCATTGAATCTGGTGCACGTGGAATGAGTACAAAGTAGCTCATAATTCATTCTCATGACGACTCTCTCCTTTAATTCTCTCAGTGTATATAAATATCCACATGCTATTCACAACTCGTTTGTTGACACAAAAGATGTAGAGGAGGAAACTATACGTGAGCTTAATAAAAAACATATATATACCTATTGAGATTTGACATGAGTTGAGCTGCCGAAAGAGGATCGACAATTGACAGTGATGTTAGGTACAAAAGTAGTTGCGGACGAGGACGACACATGAGGATTTTGTTGACGTTCATTTTCTCCTGTATTTCTTCGTCTTGTATACGATTTCCTATTTCATATTATATATTCCTTGATGTTCGAAGGTTTTGAGAGCTTTAGAGTAAACGGGGAAAAAAGAGGAAAGGAAAAAAAAAGAAGAGTAGAATTACATTTCTTTCCCCCTCTGCGTGGCTGACACAAATCCTACATGTATATATCGTATGTGATGTGAGCCTTAAAAAATTCAATTGACTTTTTTAGGCTTCTGCGGAAAGAGGAGCTTTGAAACGTCAAATTAGCCAAGCCAAAATCAAGACTTTAAAGCTAACGCTAGTAGTTTGCATATCCTTCGTTTTTTGTTGGGCACCCTTTTGCATTACCCAGCTCGTTATGGTGTATGCCCCGTCAAAGACAAGTAAGTTGAACCAAGAACATACTTTATTTTGTTGTTGATGACTTTTTAAAGTAGTGGGGAAAAGGGAAAGGTTGAAAAAAAAACAATTTTGATATCGATTCTCCCAAAATTAATTTAACACACACACGCATGACATGTATTTTCGTGATAAAAACAAAAACACTATTGATTATATTTTTTGTCTACAATTTGATATGATTTTTGAATGATGGTGTCCGCCTTTTTTTCAGATGAAGAAATTCAACCAGTCTCTGTTATCTTACTTTTGCTCGCATCATTGAATGCATGTACGAATCCATGGATTTATCTGGCGTTCAGTGAGTCCCTCTTCAATCAACTCAGAGTAAGTTCATCCATGAAAATAAAGAAAGCACGTTTGAAATTTCACTTGGGCTTTCCTCATTTCGTATAAATGAGGAGCAATAGCAATAGTATGGACTCGAGTACCAAATGATACTCTTTGAAGAAAGTGTATAGAGAATAGAGAATCAATTTTTAAAATCTTTGATTGCCGAGTAAATAGCCGGCCGATGGTTCATTTAGGATTTGGGATAGCTCGTTAAATGAAATGTCAATCTATATTAAATGAAGAGAAAGGACAGAAGAGCCCCACTCAATGGAGTCTTCTCGCTAGCATTAACTATTAACTCGAGTACATGGAATAATCCTCGTCCAGTTCAATTGTACACTTCAAATAGAAAAACACATTAGCAGAGATGAAAGTCGTTACTTTCTTTAGCCAAGTATGAAGCTGTCTGTACACATATTTCTGCGGTTTAAGTTTAAGTTTCCATGACAATTCCATGGAAAATTATAAATATTTCCTTTTGATCAACACATCAAATAGAAAGATAATAGGATAAAACCAAGTAGGATAAAAATACGCTGAGCTTTTAATAGTGTAGAATTACCAATGACAATGGTGGGAATTGAGACGGAAATAGATTCGCCAGCTTTTTATAGCTTGAAACACAAAAAAAGGAGGCATTTATTGGAAAATGGATTTTGTACTTAAATAAACGTATATGTATAGGTTGGACTTATTTTCCTAGTGAAAGTAAGCTCATGCATTACCATTCTCGAGGGAATGAACGAATGAATGAATGGATGTATGTTTATTTCACCACATCCCTTGGCTATATTGTTTCCTCTTTTGTGTTGTAGGTTTGTCTTGGGTTTGGACTTGGTCGAGGGTCGGATGAAGAGAGCATAGGAGATGAGCATGAGACGCCCGAGCCGTTGAAAAAGAAGCCACAGAAAATTGAGCAAATAGATATTGCCAAAGCACAGCATCCGCTCCGAAGAGGACGCTCTACTATTGATCATGAAGGACCAGATGACCGAATTCAGCCAGAAACTAAATCCGATATTCTTTAAGCTTTAAGCACAGAAGACGAAGAACACGGAAAAAAATGATTTATTTTCCCATATTTTATAGTCATTTGTTTCTCTCTCTCTCTCTCTCTCTCTCTCTCTCTCTCTCGCTCTCTCTCTCTTTCTCTCTCTCGCTCCTCCAAAACTTAGAAATCCCACTTTCCCTGTGAGGGAGAGCCGTGCGAGCAAACAAATCAGGTCTGAGACATTTTCTATAATATATTATACATATATGTAATATCTTTATCATATAGTTTCACTTTTAACCATATCCAACATATATACAAAAGTCTCCAATAAATTTCAACACAAACTCACACTCTCTTTCTACAAACTAGGATATGGATTCACTCTCGAAGGGAAACAGATTACTTTGTTGAAAGATGAAGAGCGCCGTTCTCTCGTTCTCTTTGTTTTTACTTCGCACTTGAGAAATATATAAACAATATTTTCAATACTTTCCATGTTATTGCCCAGTATCTCTCTCTCTTTCTCTCTCTCTGCGTCGATAGTTATGAACTTTAACAAGACACGTTCATACATACAGAAATATTTAGCTGTTTTTATTGTGTGTATTTTAAAGAAAATTGATTATACTGACACTGACAAAATTATGACGGGCTTACACAAAATACTCATAAAGCAATTGTAATTAGTAATTACACAATCAACAAATTAGCGTAATCATTGTATGAAATTATAATTATACACATTCGTAACAAAATATATTTACACTTACATTTACATACAAAACTTTGAATTTGTTTATTCACAACTAAGTTAAATTGTAATTCTACTATACTTTGCGTAGGAATTACAATTACGATTGGATTTCGTCTATTTGGAGCTATATGTTTTGAGTGTACGAGTTGGAGGTTGAGAAAGCTGGTGAAAATCCCAAAAAAATCAGCCAATTTGTGTAGTAAATGTCTAACTGTAGCCCATAAATTCATTGAGCACTGTACCTTGTAGCATGACGTGAAACAATTGTTGCAGATTTTTTACGTGACTCTTTTTTCTCTCCACTCCCCAGCATTCTTTTTCTTTTCAGTATGGACGACTCGATCCTCTACATTATATTATGATATTGTACATATGTGGTGTATTACACGTTGAATGTTCCAGTATATTTTATTTTTAAATCGTGGAAATCTGTGTATTATTATAATTAAATTTAAATATTATAGTGTTATATTCCACACTATGTACAGATATTTATGTATTCTATCATTTTTGTTTGATTTCTCCCATTCTATATAATATTAAATAATGAATTACCTTTCATGTGTATTTTACAATGTACGAATTACAAATTACCAATTACTCTAACATATAAATGTAAACTAGAATTATATTTGTTATTAAAGTGTTATAGACGGAATTGCGTGTATGTTACAGCAGTCTACATATATTTATTTATAAAATAAACATGTTGAACTAACAAACAAAAACAAACAAATCAACAACGAAATTATTTGAGTCTCATCATTTTTTAAATGGTTTTTTTTAAATTTCATTTCAAATGAAGATCCGCAGTTCGAATCATTATTTCATATGTGCAGTTAAATTGTCTTTATGACCATGAGAAATCATCCTAAAATTACGTGCGGTAATTCTTGATAATAAATAGGTACATACTTACAATGAAGGGGAATTTGCCACATGCCGGGATTTTATAGATTTGAGTCAAGTGTAGGTAGAGAAACTAAATTATTACAAAAAGTATCTACATTTATGATGAATAAAATCTCCTGGTGTTCTCTCCTTCTCTCCACCACAAACTGTTACCACCATGGCTTTTTTTTTTTTCCTGAACCAGCCGGACAAAATTACAGAGTCCGTATTAATGCGAGCAGAAAACCTCAAACATTGAACAGAACATGTGTGTGTGTGTGTGTGTGTGCATTTTTTTAATAGACAAGAAAAAAAACAAAGTTGGAGCCTGAACAAATGCAAAAGAATGGCTGGATGATGTGACAGCACAATGTAAAATGAAGGAAGAGACTTGAGAGGGAAAAAGTACTTGAGCTACTGTTCTTCTCTCTCTCCATTCCTCTCGCCATTGATATTTCCTACATCTCTCTCTACTCTAGCTGTCCGCAAAATATTTCTATAAATGTACGCACAACGTCGGAGACCAACATCATGTGAGCTTGAGCTTAATGAGACTCTGGGTAGTATAATTAAATGAAGACGGCTGACTCAACACTCGACTTTCATCTCGAATCTTCAAAGGCACAAAGCTCTGGTTAAAATTCCTTCAATGTACTCACACACACAAATTCACAAATCCTATGGCTATATACAGACACAGAAGCATATAGGATATTTATTAAAAGTTATAATGAATATCTGGCTTCATATACGTATGAAAGAAAATGAGCAGTCAACTAAAACTTCCATCGTAATAATCCATTGAATTCTCAACCACAACAACAACTTTACGTTATATTACACACACCCTGAGAGTGTAGGTACAATGAGAAGTTTTAAAGCTCCAAACACTTTGATTACACCAAATGTATGTGTGTGTGTGTGTGTGTCTGTGATTGTGTGGGTACACATTCAATTTGTACATATGCATGTGCGCGCTTGTTACTCAAAAAGACGATGCAACTGTGGGGACGGCGACCGCTATAGGAAAATTAACATAATTATATCTGTAAAATTTCAATTGGTACACAAAGAAAATTCTTGTTAAATGGAAACCAACTGTGATTTCAAATGTGCACACAATTTGTGTGTGTGAGCATGTGAGTTTTATTTCACCATGTTCAAAATCCTCAAAACATTTTACCATTTTACCATGGTCATTTCCCTGCTTGCTTATTAAGGGAAAAAACGATGCGTACAGATTCTTTCTAAATCTCAAAACTTTCTGGCATATAAAGTCGAGCAGGCATTATAGGGTTCAGAGATGTTTAATGATCTTCAAAAATACTTCAAAAAATATTTACTACATAACGTTACATGAAATTCCACAGGTCAAAACTCAAAAACTAAACATAATTTACAATTCAAACTTGGGAATTAGTTGGGACTTGTTATAAGCCTCAATTTATTGTGTCACAAATCATATATATAATATGATATGAACCTTTGATTTATCCTGCATATTGAATAATTTAAGTAGATTGCTAACAGCAGTGTGTGTGTTCAGTTATGTATACAGAAATGTGTGCCTTCCCTTTGATTGTGGAGAACCTGTAATTTATTTTTCACAATTCATATATCTCTGCTTTTAAAATAAAATTTTGTAGGGGTTGCCAACTTATATTTGTAGTACAATACAATGAAAACTTGTATATAAAAAAAAACATTCATACTGGAGTTCAATTGAATCATTCGGATTTTAATCTTGTTTCCTGGCATTCGTCATTAAATTGGGAACCAACGGAATAAAACGTTATATAGTCTTTTGCAAGCCATTTCCCATTGTTTTTCCATTGAAGAACTTTGCCTTTGGATCATAAATAAATTTCACCGTGGGCAAATCATATTCGTATTGATTTTAATTTGAACCTATACACACCAAATCCACTTTGAACAATGAGGCAACAACAGAGTGGAGCATTTTGAATAAAGTATACCTTATAAAATTGTTTGTTATTGTTATTGCTGTTGTTGTTTTTTTCCCCAAGCGCTCATCTACATAGTTAAATAAGAAAACCAGAATGAGAGCATTTTGTGTATGAGAGTAAGAATTTTGAGGTGTGTTTTGATCGTTATTTTTTTCACAGATGCACAACTATATAACTCAACCAACTACCATACAAATATATTGAAGAAATGAGATCAACTGCTGTATATATCTGTAAAACCTACTAAATGAAGAGAGAAACCGCTAAAGACCGGAAAAGAAAAACGCCCTCTTGCACTCACTCGTTAAAAATATAATTTAGTATTTAACCCTCCCCCCCCCCCCCGTTTAATATGTCATTGCCATTTAGAATTTAGAACGGAGACGAGCCTTGAAAAGATGTCGCAACAAAGTCTGTATAGTACAATGTCCTTTTCTTCCACACCCGGTGACTTTTGATATTTTACATTGGGCTTGTCTTATGCTACGAGTAGTTATGCTGTTTTGGAATTGAGGAATTGGAAGTGGTTATTATATATCACAGAAATGAAGCACACTTGAATTTATATGCCATTATACTAATAAAAATATAAGATTTCTGTTTTGTATATGAATGGAGATTGTTCACGTAATTTTTATAGTCGGGAGAAATATGTAGGATGATCGTAAAAAAAAGAAGAAGATGACTCAAAATTGACAAGATTATATGTAAAGACAAGAAATAAATAAATATGCATATGAAAATGAATTGATTGAAATTCTCATTCCCAATTTTGGTTGATGTGTACAGTCAGGAAACGTCAAGTGGAGGGACGACAGAGAAATCAAAATGTGGTTGAGCTCTACAACTCTCCTCATAAAAAAAACTATACATACATGTTTTCAATAGTTGAAAAAATCTTTGGAGATTGAGCATTGCGATAGCGACCTTCACCTTCCTCGACTCAAGTTCAAGAAAACGGGTGAAGAAAAAGAAAAGAAAAAGTTGATTGAGTGGAGCAAATATCTCTGTATTGGATGGATCTCCTTCTTGATTCTTGTGACTGATAGACCCACGATTTCCCTATACAAAAAGCCACGTTTGATGAAGAAAGCTTAATTTGATTGGAATTAATTTAATTCCAAAAGTTTCCTTTTAAATTTCAGAATTTCTATACTCACAAATCCTTGTGAAGCTCGTGATATTTGAATTCGCCTGTGTGTAACACGATTTCCAATTTCAACTTTTAATCATACGAAATTTGATATCAGTTTCCTTTGCCATTTCAAATACTTTTGTTTAATCGGTATATGCAAGACGACTCTCGAAGAGGGAACGGTTACGCGTGTACAAATATACAACTGTGCCATTATGAACTTTGAAAACTTTTCGCGTATTTAAGTAACGAAAAAAGCATCAATGCTCTTAGGTAATATATATGTGACGGCTTATGCAAAAACCTGGTGTGTATAGGCAGATAAAGAAATAAATTAAAAAAGGGAAAGGAAATTTAATTTAAATAGTTTTGCTGACGGAAAATATCGGAGGGAATTGAGAATTGTGAGTTGCCATTTCACTTTGGAATATCAATGGAAGAACGGAATTCAAAGTAAACTTGATTTATATACAATTTGGACAAAAAATAAAAATAGAAATACAGTCCATGACGGAGAAAAGCGTCTTTTCAAATCGCAATAAAACGTTTTACTTACATGAAATGAGCATCAAAGTGAATTTTTATTATTTTACACTTTCCGGAGGCGTCTGAGGAGTTGTAGTAACCTTGAACTTAAATACCTTTTACCCTCTTGTTATGCACTAATGGTGAGTGTAATTTCTGTTACATAATTCATTCATTTCTCCCAGTCCTCTCATCTTTCTGTCCATCAGTCTCTCTCTCTCATTCCCATACTTGTCGCAACTAGTTATTGGTTTGGTATGCCCAAAGATGTTTTAATTGCGGCATCTTAAAAACATTTGTACACATTTCATTTTACATAACTGCATAAAATTAAAAAAGCTGGATCTAGATGAACTCACGTGTATTCCCTTTTCCTTTTCCTCATATATGCATCTTGCAGCCTAATGTATAATAAACATGTCGGATTTTATTGGGCAATCGTCATCAACACCTTGAGAATGTTGATTTCACTGCATTGGATTTGTTGTGTGTTTATCCTTTAAACTGACTACTCATATATGTACCAAAAATCACATTGACTACAAAATTCGAATTTGAATTTGAATATGAAATGCATTAGGGAAATTTCTCATGAGTCCAAATCTCTTCACACCTTTCCTTGGACCGTGCATCATCCACCAACAATTAAAATGTGAGTCCACAAAGTCGTCTGAAAAAGAAGCAAAAGCAAAAGTTAGAATTACAGAGGCGCAGAGAATATAAATTGCAAACGGGAAATTCTTTTTGTTGCACAATCGCTGCATTGTTCCGTTTACTTGAAGATTGTCGTCGGAAACAGAAAAATTCGTCGTCTCTTTCTCTCTTTGTGAACAAACAACAGTCATGATAATGAAAATGAAAATTCATAGATTACAACTGCACCTGTACATTTTGTACAAGTCCAAGTGACTCTCTCTCTCTCTCTCTTTCTCTCACTCTCTGCCTTATCAAGGATGGAGAATGTCTAGCTAATTTACAATAATTGTACACACATAAGAAGAACAGAAGAAGTTGAGAATTGTTCAAAAGAAAACTAAGAAGATGAGTTTCCAAGTTGATGAACAATAGTAAATGCTTTGAGAATTAAATAATGGCACAAGCAAAAACCTATACAGATATCTTAGGAGCATCCAGCTCATGAATCGTACACAAACACATATATTGTACCTGTGTGTATCTGTAATATCTGTATACACAAGACAGAGAGACAGAGGTTACTTTGATTCTGCCACTGCCACTGCTACTAAGACTTCTGTACCTGTACGTACACAGTACACACACACACAGTTTGGCTTTGATGGTATATGAAAGCACCTCATGCGTGACTCCCTAAGTAAGTCTGAGAAAAGTAAATCTGAGATAGCCTTTCTCATTCTTTGTACACATCCACAATCCAGTCCACACACACACACAGTCTTCATTCCGTCCTCACTCTTGTTTATCCTTACGAATTCGTGGATGTTACGTAACTTTTCTCAATCTTGTGTTTATATACAAATTATCTTAGGAGAGACAGTGACATTGTGTTTAACTAGGGGTGTTTACTGGAACGTGAATAAAGCGACATTATTTGATTCCCAATTTTGAATTGAGATGGTCTGTAGTGCAAGTAGTTTGTTCGTTAGTTGATTATTACGTCAAAAACCCGGTGAAGAAGATCTTCGAAGAATAAGAAGAAGAAGAAGAAAAATAAGGAGGGAAAACTAAAGTGAAGTCATTTTTTAAGCTATTGAACGCCCACTCTGACTGCAAATATACTCTCAAGTTCGAAGACAACGTTTGAACATGCAAACATCCATGGAAAATCCCAATTTCCACCTTTATTTATTTTACATTTGTGCACATTTTCCCTCGTGAATTGACTACTGACAGCACACGAGCAGGATTCGATTGACAAGAAACGAACAGATGATAAGATAAGATAACAAGAGGGTTCTGAATAGGAATTAAAAGTGAATTGTCTATTCAATCGAAGTTTGAGACAGACGGAGCTCAAATTGAAAAACAAATAAAGGAACTGAGCAACGGATAAATATATATACCTATGTTTTTTGATCCCTTTGCAAAACAACTTGCTTGTTTATTTATTCTACATATATACAGATAGAGTGAAGTGAGGATTGAAGATATTTTTCCAGGTTTTTCGGGGGGATTCCAGAGGAAATATCAAATGAAATTGTGATTAAGACAAGGGACGAGAAAAGAGCGAGGTTCACATTTTCATCTCATCAAGTCCCAGCCAATCATTTCCTTCCCTTAGTATACGTACGTACATGGTTTCATAACATGATCACGATTGGCTGTCAACAAATTTCAAAATTTCAACACCGGCTACGATTCACTTCTAATTTCCATTTCGTTTGACAACTCAAGTAAGTTAATTAAACCGTACCTTGCTTGTGCATAGTCTAAATGTTGAATGAATTCTCAAAGTGATCTTGGAGATGAAAGTGTTTCCTTCCTTTAATTTGCAAGGATGCCCTCGTCAGTTGGTTATTGGCTGTTTGGGATTTGTATTAATAAATATGTGGTAAAATAGATATTGGAGACGTCTAATTTCTAGATTAATACTTGCGTACCAGCAGTTTATTTTTAGTTGAAGCGTCGTGCGTTATCCGTAGAAACTTGAAATGGTGTTTGAATTGAGATTAATTATTAAATGTGGTCGTATCCTCTGCGTAAGCGTAAATACATAATAATGCTCATGTACAGATGCTGATATTTGCTTTGCTTTGATTGAAACTAGATTACTTAAAAAAGGGTTGTCGAATTAATTAAATTAAAAAGAGCGGAGGGTTCCCATTTGAGAGTCCAAATAATTAATGACAAATAAAAATGACTTGATAGCCATAACTGATTACAGCTGTACACATTTCTTATAAGGAGTCTAAACTTAAAAAAAAAAAAAATACGGAATCCCATTGTGTAACACAAGAATCCATTTGAGAAAGGTTTACAGCTGAGCTTTATTATATTAAACGATTATGATTACAGTTGCTCCTTCATATTTTACGACTTACACATTTCCATTCAGGCAAAAAAAGTCAGACACAACACTCTTGCAGACATTTGAAGTAAAATATCCTGATCTGAGAGGATCTGAGAGGGAATTAGTAATTGGGATATTGTGGTGAAGTGAAGTGAGGGTGAATATTATTGTGTATTTCCCATACAATTACACATGAACGCGTATAAAGTTTATGTATAGTTACGTCTTAAAACATCAAGAGCAGCCACATATGTACCTAAAATCACACTCTCATACATATCGTATTGTATAGTGGAATAGTTGGAACAAAACGCACAATATAATATAATAATCTCCAGTTAGTTCCTTCCTGTCATGACTAATTTTCGTTGGTGTCTTCATTATTATGTAATTATTACTTTACGCTCCAAGAGCATCAGTCTCGACTACAATTAATTGTACTATTGTACTGTCTAACTCTAACGGCCGTTCACAGAATATGATGACCATTTAAAAAAACTTGTACTTTTCAACTTTGTTAAAAAAAATTATATTGTAATCCTTCCTTTTTTTTATTCCTTTCCGAGAAGAGACGATTGAAAAATTTTTGCACATGGTCTGAGAAAAAATTAAAGATGACGACACGTGATGCCATCCTCACTTTTCTTTTCCTCATACTTTGGTCAGTTTTTTTACACAATTTTTTCTGGTCTCTCTGTAGATCTTACAGTTTACATACACACACACACACATACACACACATACACATGAGGTAGTTATTTACCAAAAAATTCCTCAGCGAGCTGGGAGACAGTAATTAGAGTATAATCCTCTCAACTGACTACTTTACAATTGATCCTCTCAGCAAATCTCCATTACATAAAAACTGGTAGAGATATTAAGTCAATATTTATCTGTTTACTCACCATGCAAATGATATGAAAATTAGTTTTGTTTTTGACGTTTTTTTTCTCTCTCTCTTCCTCGCGGAGGAATCGATACAAATTCTTTGACATAAAGCTTTTCTTTTTCTTTGAGGTTTTTATTACTGTAATTATGATGAGGAAGTACCGCTCATCAACGCAACTCGAAACTGCCTGAATGTGAATAAATAAAGCTGGAATATATGTATATATACATGCATACTCGTATTGTGTATAAGAAATTGTCTGGCGAGTGAGTTTGGGCTAGTTCCATTGAAACGAGGGAGTCTTTAGTTTTATTTTAATGTGTCTGTTTGTATACAGAAAGAAAAGAAAATTTCCCTATGAAATATAGCAAGCATCTCAAATACCTCCAGATTATATCTAGACATAATACAAAGCGACAAAAAATACAATGGGAGTTTTTTTTAATAAGAGGATAATCAAGAGTGTGCATACACATTGCATAACGTAACGGACAGAGTTATCATTCTGACCTGAGAGTTCACTTTGTTTTGTATGGAAATCTGAATGAGAAATATATAGGAGCAAACATTAAGAAAACGAGAGAGAGAGACAGGGAGACAAAGAGAGAAAAAAGTTCAACAGTAATCCACGGTATAGTACAGTAAGAGTTGCTGCGTGTCTTGGCGGCTTAGCTTAGACTGCGTTCGTAAATGACCCATTGTGTTCTCATATAGTTTGTAATGTCATAATGGAAAAATTGTATTAGAATAATTTTTGTGCTATGCTTCAACTTTAACTTCATTTCCTTTGGACTTTATCCTCTTTGACTTGACTTCCGTGGAAACAAAACAGAGACTTTTGATCGACCTTTACATATTTTTTCCCTACAGCTTCTTCTTCTTCTTCTTGGTCTTCATGTAAATTTTTTTGCTGCTCCGTCTTTCAATCCACAGTTGTCTTCACGCTGCATTGACAGAGACATACAGATGGATGTACATGTACAGTACAGCCGGCTTCTCGTATGTATGTTTGTAGATATTTGAATGTGCATGTGGGATTGTAGGTAATATAACTTTTTTTTTATTGTGTTCCTCATTTCAAACAGGAAATAATTTGACAAGGCTCGACAGAGTGACTTTGTACACACCTATTTGAGATTTGAGAAATGATGGGAATATATTTATGTATTTATGTGACTCCGAGATCAAAAAAGGCACACTCGAGCTTTTTCACTTTTTAATGTATTGATACTATTGATATATACAGAAGAGCACAAGGCCAATCTTTTACAGTAGGTTTGAAGACACTCAAATTATTTAAAAGTATTTTAAATCAGCGATTAAAATTTTCCGAAATATCAAGTAAAAAACCATCGGTTTTTATGCAATGTTAAATAAATGCAAATCCATCATTGAAAGCTGACGAGCGAAACCGCCCAAAAACTTTACATTGAAATATCTATGAAACTATAGTTTAGCTCGAGTGTGCCTTTTTGTTTATTAAAGTCACATGTATATACATAGTGTATGTTTTGCATTCTTGCTTGAGACTTTTTCGTAAGTACTTTTTTTCTTGATGATCATGAGGAATAGAATTCATCTTCTTGTCTTCATCTTTAACTCCTTTTACCTTTTGTTAGTCATGTGTGCAAATAATTTAAATTTAACGTTTGACTAAGTACGAGTACGAGTGAAGTCACTTCTTCTTCGTCTACTCTCATCAACCCGCCCGACTAAGACGACCGTTGTTTTCTGACCGGAATAATGGACCGCTAAATGAGAATATTTCCACTTTAATTTGATTAGGTTCCTTTAACAGTACTTGCATGACTTTGAAATTGATGATGAAAATCACGCGGGCTGCTCTTTTTTTGGACTTTGACTTCAAATATTATTATGTACCTACGACACACAGATGAAAATAATGGAATTTAGTGTGTGTCAAGCCATGTGTGTGTAATGTAATGTAAGGGACTGACAATGAGTAGAACATGGAAAATGGGAAATGTAAGTCCAACACTTGGACTGTAGCTATAGCTGTACCATCGTTTTATATAATGTATAATGGAAAACGTTCAAGATGGCTGTGAAGCTTCATGTACCATTTACTTTACTATGAGATGAGCTAATACAAAATACTGTTTTAATGTTGCAGATCCGTCAGAGAGATACAAAGGAGTGAGTGAGTGAGAGAGCATTTGTGCTGGCTGTTGTAGGTACAAAGTTGAGGAAACCGAATGAAGTGAATGGTGCTTGAAAAAGTTCCCATATGATTTTAGTCTCCACACTCACCTTCAAGTGGAAGACACAAAGTGTGTGTGTGTGTGTGCAAGTTAAAAAGGCCCCGTCCAGGCAGGCTCTAAAAGTTGTTTGTCTGTGGTAACGAAGAGAATCCAATTACAGAACCAAACGGAAGAAATACACACACACATAGGGAACACTGTCATTGTCCAAGTGTGTCGTTGTCCCTTTTTTTATTTTTTTCTTCGTCTTCGTCTTTTCCACACGTGATGTAATAGTGTGTATACAGCCTAATTCTGACTCTAAATACAGCCACAAGTTAAAATTCCCTACTCCATTACAAGAGTAAATTGTGTTTCCTACATTTATTCTATTTCGTCCAAGGAAGTGACACAACGGATCATCGGGAAATCCATTTCACGTGCTTTTCCCACGCACATTTTCACACCCTCAAACTTTCAACTCACACTTGAATTCAAAATGATCTCCATCCTCACTACAAAGGTATGAATCGAATTTGAACAGTTTACTTAAATACCATATGAAATTAAATGTACCGTTCTCACAATAGATATTTTTTCGTAAGGATAAAACTCTGATTTGTATCGTCAATGCTCAAGTTCGAAGAAATATGAACAAATGAAGGAATTGTTTTAGAGTCGAGCATAGTAAATAAATCGTAAATTGTGCAAAAGTCTACAATTTGATGCGGATTTGAGATTTAATTTATACGAAACCATCGGAGCACAGGTTTCATTGTTTTTTTCAGGATGCCAAAGTAAATCTACGTAAATACGGACGGGGCCGAGTCCGAAAGTCAAATGGAAAAGACCCTCAAACCTTTGTTTCCGTCATTCCATTAATTCCTTTGTAGTTGAGTATACTGGTGCAATTTTTCACGGTTCAAAATATGCACAGCAGAAACACTGAGCCTAAGCACAAGTGAGTTACGACGTACGATCACGTGAGGCAACAACTCGTAAACGTGAACGTAAGCGAGTCCTGCAGGTAGTTAGTCAGTTGTAGTAGGAAAGTTCAATATTTACTCTACAAATGTGGAAATGAACAAGTTGTTGCTAGAGACTGGTGAATGTGAGTCTGTGAGTATTGATGTTTTCTATTTATCGATAATGTGTGGACACAGGCACTCCTTCCTATTACATCGTTCAGAGTTATGTAACACAACACACAAGTAATTTGCACAGTGAAAAGAAATTTTTCCTTTCAACTCATCTTTGCATACTCAAGGGTGACAAATCAATTCCCCTCCGATTCACTTCAAAATGCCAAACCTCAAATCTCAAAACTGTTAACCAAAAAAAAAACAACAAATAACCCACAGAATTCAGAATTTGCCCACGTCAAAACAATCAATAGACTAAATTCACAAGGAAATCTTGATCGTAGAAGGTTAACAATTTTGTATTCAAGAATTTAATTATTTTTTTCGTGAGGAAATTAACGTTTGGGAATTCTCACTAAATTTGATTTGATTTGCGAGAATTTCTACATGTGCAAACTACTCACAGTTAATCTGTAGACTTGCATGATTTGCACAAAAAACGATTTTTCCCACACACACACACAAACATTATACTTACTTACTTTTCCCTTTTAAACTAAATCTTCGAGTCTCGTATTCTCCATTTCTTTTTTTAGTAAATAAATATATATACGATATAAATTTGATGCTATATCATTTGTAGTATGCAGTTTGTAGTCATAAAAGGAGATTATGTAAAGCTCATCGTCAGAATAGCTCCAAGGTTTCAAATCCCCTTTAAAAAACCCAAACTAAAACCACCAGAACCCGCAAATATTGGATGTCAACATGTCAAGAGCAGAAGAGTAGAACTCACTATCAAATCTCGGGAAAAGCCGCAGTGTGTGGGTTCGGAGCCTGGCTAATGGTTATATATGTATCCGTACATTTACAAATCATTATCATCGTTATCCTTTAACTATATGTACACAACATGTCCATGTCCATGTTCATATCTCCACTCTGATATTCACAACCCCATGTGTATAGGCAAGGACTCATTTAAATTTCTCTCAAGATTCCTCGAATCGTCGTCCACAAACTACGCCAAATACAGTATGTATTCAAACAGGTCTCGCTCTCGTCCACATGGAGAACGGATATCAATTAATTATTTGGTTTGTCCTGATGAACTCTCCCCATTTTCCCGATTGGGATATGGCAAAGCTCAAACCCTAAATGTCACCAGTCACAACCATTGTCGTCATGATATGAAGACTAATAATAATAATAATAATCTTGGCACTCACCACCACGACACATGAGTGATATTATAGTAACTGAACGCAAGGGGAATGTGCATGGAAATACAAAATACATATACGTATAGAAAATATGGAGGAATATCCTTGCAATTTACTTTACTAAAATTATCGGACATTGTGTTTGTATATATCGTATATTCTAATTACAGGTGTTTGCTCTCGCCATCGTCATTCCCATCTGTTCAATAATTATGGTGGAGTCCGCTCTTATAGGTGATACCTGCGACACCAATTCCGACTGTTCTCCCAATTTGTCTCAGTGTGATGCGACCCATCGGATTTGTGTATGTAAACCATATACCGTCGAAGCCAATTCCACTACTTGTCTCCCAGGTAAACTTTTCTCTTTTACATTGTATTATATAAAATATTACTTCCCACTGTATGCTCCAACAAATTTAATATGCGAACTTTACTTGTCGTGCTTTGGTTGTACTGTATGTACTCAAATGCAATTTCAAGTTCGGAATGTACGATACAATTGAGCACATGTTTATACTTTTTGAGTTGGGAGTTTGAACAACATATTACATATTACATATTATGACGGCTTTACGTCACATTTTAATACATCCAGAAAATTTTCTGCAAACCACATCAAAGCAAAACCTAACTACATACGTACATAATATGTACATATACATACACATAAGAAATACGTAGATTGAAAAGAGAAGAGGAAAATGGAATTATCGCTTAGTTTCTCAAAGTATTTTTTTTAATAATCTATCCGCACCTTTTATGGAGTTTTAAGCTTCTTTTTACTACCCGTTTCATACTCTTGGCAGACTTTGTAAGGGAAAGGAAGGAAGGAAGGGAGTTGGGCAATTTTCAAGTGGTCGTAAGCTGCTCCTGCTCTGCACATTACTCTGTGTATACAGACACAAATATGCATAGATGTGTACATAATAGATTGTATTGTATAGACTTTATCAACGTGCTAAATGACGGTTACGCAAATACATACATAAGCAAATCCATAAAGATCTCCAAAGGAGTCTTATTTTCTCCACCTGAACACTGGCAGAAAGCCTTAATGCTTAATTCGTTGGTAAATTTTGAATATTTACAAAAAAACAACGATAAACATTTAGTTTCCAAGGTTATAATTGTAGAGTTGATTGCTTCTGACGGGCTTCCAGCGATGTTCAGCCAGTGAATAGAAATGAATAGGAATGCTAATGCGAGCAGTCAGGATTGAAAATTTGTTCCTAGTTCTTGAGGTCTTTAGCCATACCATAAATACAGATTATACGGCACACATTTACATTTTCCCTTTTCATCACCGAATGAAAACATTTTTTTACTCTCTCCTGAGCTTGCTTTTATTATTAATATTTATGTAGGCATATACACTAAAAAAAAACTCTCTGTTGGATTATTTCTGAGCACAAACATTGTCATAACTCTTTGTCATGTGTATACATATCTTACACAGTCTGATCTTTTCTATTTTTACGTAAATTCACGAGCAAGCACTATAGGCACAATACATATGAATACGATGTGTATGAAGTACATGAGAATCCAGACATTTTTGTATGACAAACGAAGGCCAAGAGAACTTCAATTTTAATTTCATGTCTGTGTGCAACCATTCTCAAAGAGTATTTCCAAGCAGGAGAGTACAAGTATCGTATGAAGACTGTAGAGTGAGGATGCAGATGACAAAGATGATTAAAATACACACAATTTTGTGCATTTTATTCCCCAAATACAATCCTTTACGGACAGAGTCAGGACGAGGACATTATATCTGTAGAATCTCTCTATATACTTCTATACATAAAGAGATCACATGACAAACTGAACATCAAACGTTTCACTTTCATCCCAGCTTATCGTGAGTGTGTGTCTGTACTCTATAGGTGATCAGCAAACAGCTAAAATTCCAGAGAAGCCTAAAATCCCATGTTTTCCATGAAATTTCTTTACAGATATGAATCAGCAGATTAAATCTTTCGTAGTCGGAGCGTTTAGACTTTAGACATAATGACAAAAATAACAATTATCATCATTGTCAAGTGAAACACACAAAAAACACATACATACAATGGAATGGAATGGAATTCAAGAATGTATAAGTTCCGGTTTTGTTGTTATGTTGTACATATCAGGGATACAAAACTCCGCCAGCTGTTTGTGCTGGTCAGGAAATGTGTGTTTTGTGTGCTCAAACTCAAGGCTCGTTCTTTGAAAGAAAATCGTTTTATTGTAAATGGGGATGGTTGTTCACGTGAACGTCTTATTTATTCATGAGTCTCGAGTTCTTGAGATCTCAAACGTTAAAGGACTTGACGATGTCTGATGACTCTTTTAATTTAACTGATAGTTGTACTGATATTACATGGGATATTATACTTACGTTATCCTCTGCATTTATATGTACGAACATTGCATTTTGTAGTCCCGCGATATCTACGATACTTCTTTCCCTATAGTTCGTTTGCATGTGTTCTTTTGTTAAATAGTAAGTTCTCTTTCATTCTTTCTCTGCATCATGATAGTAATAATAATATATGTAATTACTAAATATATATTGTATAGTTTGTGCAACATGCAAGGAATCTGTTGGGAGAGATAAGGTGTTGGAATTTGGGGATTTTCATTTGTTCTCATTTCCAACATCTCGCAGTCCTCACTCGACTTTCATAATATGAATGATGTGCGGATTTTGGTCAAAAAATAAAACGCACCTAATATGTCTATATACTTTAATACAAAAGGAGGATGAATGAGATGACCATGAAAAGAGTGTGTGGTTCATTACACAGCAGTCATGTTAGTCTGGAGTGCGATGAATGCTATGCGCTTGACCTCGAATCAAGTCCAAGTCTCACAACTCACAACTCACAAGTACTACATCAGTCAGACTCCACACATCCATTCACAATGCAAAATCTACAAAGTACATTACATATACTCCTCTGCTTTTTTATACTTTACTTTACTTTAGATGACTTCCTTTTTTTTAATATATAACGTATATGCGCTACCAAAATGCTCTACAATCTATACTTTTTTATATCATCTACAAACATTCTCTCACGGATATGTACTGAATCTTCTTCAATACTTTCTCAATACTTACCAATATATACCAGATGAACGATGAATTCCAGAAACGAAACACACACTCATGAGTCATGATATGGGGAGAATTTATGGGGAGAATTTTAATTTAGATCGTATATGTAATTCATCCGACTAAGTAAAAAGCGTGCAAACGATAATCAGATAATATCGTACAGGAAAACCACACAAAAAAATCCATACTTTATGTCTTTGAAATTCCGTGTGTGCTCTTTACTCTTCTGTAAGATATGTTGAGATTTCCACCGAGTATAGAAATCCCAATTTCCAGTTGGCACACGCAGATTGAGAGAACATGTGTAGTGAGTAAAGTCGTCGTTTTGAGTGCTCAATGTATGAAATTTTTGTAGGGAAAGGCAAAAAAGAAGAGTTGGAAGAGTGTGCTTATAAATTTTAAGTGTACGAGAGAAACGTTACCAAAGAGTACTTGGGATTTTCGTCAGGATTTTGTGAAGAATTTACTGCTTCTGAGTTGGTTTGCGGATCTTTTGATGTGTAAAAGTACTCTCATGAGTTGAAATTTGAAAATAAACAATTCAAAAAACCCATCTTTCCCTTGTCCAATGCCAATAATCCAATAATAATTGCTGTATGGAAAGAGAGAGAGAGAGAGAGAGAGAGAGAGAAAGAGAGAAGTGGTTTTGTTTTGGAAAGAATTATGAAAGGCATTATTATAGTCAGTACTCTGGTTGTTTTCGGCAAAGGGCAGTTCACAATATGAATTATGATTAGATATTTGAAAGGAAAACAACATTCTTGCCAGTTGCAGGTCGGATTCTTCGCATCTTGTACCAAATATGTACTCGAAATACTCGAAATCGTTGGCAATGGAGAGGCATCAAAGCGAAACAGAGAAAGTAATGTGATGCTTTGTGTGTATATGAATGTTCAAGATCTGAGATAGACTTGAATCATTTGTTGTTTTTTATAATAATATTACATTGGCTTGTTTTAAATCCCATCTGTCGGGTATTCAACCTTTAAATTATTTTAATACAGCATAAATATATATACTTATTTACTTACACACCATTTCACACAAAACGAACAAAAATCCTTGTACAGATAAGAATTCATATGTGTATTCATGTTAACAAGTTATTGAATCTAAAAGAATTTTCTTTATCTTCAAGCTCAAACAAAAATGCGTACTACAAACTAACATTTAACTAATTTAAAATCTACGCTTGAACTTTCATGGTTTGGCAAATCCATACAAACTTAATCGGTGTATACAGAGGGTGCACCATGATATAAAGACCTTTTTTCAAATTGCTTTCCTGACTAACTCGCATAAGTTGATTGTCCAAGGGTAAAATTTTCTTATTTTAGTTTTGGTGAAATCTTAAATTTTCAACATTTTTCGTCATTCCCCATATAAACGCATGTAACCATAAAGTCATGGTGGCCTGTTTTTCAAACAATTTACTGTACGTCAAAAAACTTAGACTTTTTATTCGAATTTGTTTCCTTAAACAATAACTTTAAACTCTTTACAAGAAATCCTCATATCATTTTTATTTTATTTTACATTTTAAATGGCTGTAAATTTGATTTTCCAAAAAACAAAACTCTCGAAAAATCACGAAAAATACCTATGTACTTTAGGAAACTTTTTTTTCAGCCGATTTTTTTCAAATTCATATATTTTCGGGACGAAAGGTCACAAAATCATCAACTTTGTTTGTTTCTACAGATACTTTGCATAGACTGAAATTTGACATAGGCATAATTTTACTACCCCAACTTATGTGACTTAGTCAGGAAAGCAATTTGAAAAGTGGTCTGTCTATCGTGGTGCATCCTCTGTAGGCATATAGGTAAAGAGAATTTTCATTAAATATTTAACTTTTACTCACTGTTCATATTTTTATTAGGATTCACAGTGGAAGAAGAGTGTAAACGGAAATACTGGGAAATAAATAGTGTGCAATTATTAATTATGTGAAAGTGTTTAGGGAAGCATCCACCCACAAGCGATCCATTAAGTCAGAATAATGACTGCAATAATTTTAATTGAATTGCATAATGACCAATGACCGTTTACAACCAGTTTACAACGTATATAGTTTCTTATGTAAAATCACGGGGAAGCTTTTCGTTAGTAAAAAGGAAATCATATGGAGATGGTAAGATGTAAGCAAGAGAGAGAAAAAAAGTAGCTGTGCATCACTGATTTAAAATCCTTTTTGCAAGTCTGTTACGGATTTAATAACCAGTTTCAAGTTAAGTAACGAATCATTTGTAATTAGGTAATGAGTAATCCAAATGTGAGATGGAATGTTGGACTTGGTGTGACTCGTAATCGTAAGTGTTCTGTACAAATTGTCGTTCAAGTTATTTCACATGTGGAATATCGTAAATACGGGAAGCTTTTAGTACAATGATGATTCAAAGTATGATCATGATTTGATCCTCAAGTTCAGTGCACATCGCGGAATTCACTGGTAAATCATATATGATTTGGTATTCGTAAGCTCGAGTAAATAAGGAAATGTCACATACCCCAAGTAAATCAAGGAATGAATAAAATTCAAAAGGGAATCTCTGATGCCTTCATCGTTTATCAAATTCATAAGCTAAGATACACACAAAATAAATCTCTTCTCATATTAAAAACAAAGTACAAATGAGGCGGCGAATTGAGCTCAAAGATGACGTTTTTATGTGAGGAAAAGGGATAAACAAGATCTCATGACGATCCCGCTTCAATTGTGTGTTCATACACCGTAAACCTCCGCACAACAACAACAACACTTTGAAAATCACCTGCCTGTGCCGATGTCCATGTTCGTTGTGTGCATCTCATCTCGTTATTTCTCTATTAGCGTAGTTCGTGATTAATTCGTGATGTAAGTCTCACGTGTACACATCCAGCGAATGAATGGAGATGCATTAGTGGGATTAAAATAAATAAATGCTCTAAACACTTCCTTATTACCATTTCGTTTTCATTTTGGATTATAAATTTAATTTTCCGACTGCGTCTTCAAATGGAAAACGTTTTTTAAATCTCCATTTGGCTTCTATTGTCCCCTAAAAACGCAGTTTAAAACGGTGACAAGCTAAATAGTCAAATTTCCGGCTTTATCATTTTCTCTAGAAAGAAAAGATGTACACAATTAGCACACAAGAGTACAGGAGTCCACATTGAGTTGTTCAACTAGGTGCCTTGGAATTTTTAATGAGCCCTTGAGAAAAGATGAATTTGAACTTTTCGTGTATACCGACTGTTTTTCAGCTGACTCCACAATATAACTAAATTTTGCATCATTTCCAAGAATTTGATGTGGAAATCGAGAAAGATATTTTATTTTGTACGATATAATTGTATGATTTCCTAATTTCTAGAAATCAAAACCCTAGAGATGAGAATTTTGTGTGATTTCTGTCTGTGCTTGTGGCAAATATCTGTATGTGAACACAATCCAATTATCCTGAAAACATAGTCCTCATTTCTCTACAAAGGGAACGACCCAATTAAATATTATTTTAAGCTTTAGTATTGGAAATACCAAAATTGTACGTGATTTTGCGTATATAGAGATTAAATTTAACTAAATATCAATTGTACCTACTTACACTCTCGTTTTAGTTTTAAAATAAACCTAGCAGGATATGTTGTTGGAACTTCCATTTGAGAAAACCGAAAACCGATTATAAACTATTTGAAAGGCAGAAATATTTTGTATTGCGACTGAAATGACAGGAAAATTATTATCGTGTGTGAACTTGAGTGAACTCAAATGGAAATGTGCATTGTTTTTTTTTCTCACACACACAGGGTCTCTCCTGGGATTTGCTTGCGAGACGGATGGCCAGTGTCGTATAAAAGTTCCAGAGAGTGGATGCGTAAGTTCTGTATGTTCCTGTGGGGATGGATATGTAGCATATAGACGCCACACTTGTTTAACACGTAAGTAATTTCCTTGTACTCTTATACTATATGTATATTGGTACTATATACATTGTATTACATAATGCATCGATATCATATTCGAATACTCCACTCCCGAAAAAATTGGTCCTGTGACCAACGGCTAAGCTTATTTGTTTCCTTTCAAGCACAACTAACTACAATCTACAACTACAAATTCAATGTGTTTATTACACGACAAAGAAACCGGGAGGAATGAGAATGTCACCGGATGACTATTGATTAAGTAAGATTGATCGTGGTCCACGGTAAATATAGGGCCGACACCACACAAAAAAAAAATGTATTTCTCAAATAAATTTACTTGTAGAATAAAGTCATTGGACATTGGGCTTATATAGTGTTGCCACGGTGGAGGAAAGAAATCGATCCAACTTAATTGCATTCACATTCAAGCTGTTTCTTTTCTAACATTGTACATATAATGTATAAGAAAGGATGAAATCCATATATGGAGTACAAAAGAGTCACGCTCATTGATCCAACTCAAATTAACTGAAGCTGTCATTCAGGGATGCTTTGATATTTATCTTATTACGTGGATCATCAGGTTATTTTTGATGTATTTGCTATACATTTGATTCAGGATAGGATAGTATCAAAATTGTGTTATCACAACGAAATTTGGAAATTTCACCTGAAACTGGCCTTTGACTCTTACGGGATTTCCATACAAAAAAAGAAAATACAGATAGTTCATGTTTGTATAGACTCAAGCAAAAGAATTTGCAAGATGTTCATCCGTCAAAGACATAAAATCTAATTCCAAGTTCATTTCCATTTCATATAGCTACAGATTTATTTGCATATGAAACACTCCTTTTATAAATCCCTCTCTACTTTTAGCTGGGAAATTTTCCAATCAAAAAAGTTTCCCGTTTATTTGAGTGTATATGTATCTATACACTCAAATATCCTATAGGGAATCTGGAGAAATCATTCATTTTCTCATTTACCCAAAACTTCCATTCTATACTTTTCTATACTACTGCTATTTATAGAACTCCCTTTTAATTTTAATTTTCACCAATCCACATGCAAACTTACTATGTACATGTATAAAACATGTGTAATTCATGATAGAAAACATCGCATATCGTTAGTTTCGAGTTGTAGTGAGGAGTGAGGACGGAGCACATCATTGAGAAGTCAATTTAAACTTCTCTAGAGTGTGTACGTGTTTGACTCTGTCTACAATTCTACATGCATTCGTGATTAGTAGGCGGGTTCCAGTGTGTGTGTGTGTGCACACTGTGCGTACATAACACATATATATGTGAACACATGCAATCTAAGTAGGGCTAGACTCTAGAAAAATTTCATCTTGGTAAACAAACATTTGTTTTTCAAATTGAAGTTTATTTGCAAACAATCTCAAAGTCTGGATTGAAGACTCTCGAATAGGGGCGCAAAAAATACGACAATAGTCATAAATATATGTGCATACAGGTATAGTACTGATAGAAACAGAAACATCTTAATCTCGATCATGCACACCAAAAGAACGAAATACTCGATAGTTCATCCCTCCTTGTTTTACCTATAGAAATGCACCATCAGTATAGAATTCTCTTAATTAACTAATTGCAACCACTTGGAACATGTTCAAAATTCAGTAGGACGAATAATGTAATGTAATGTAATGTAGATTGTAGAGCATATATACAAACAAATCCCTCCACTACTGATCTCCTTTTTTTCAATCCCACTTGGTTTTAATTATTTCTCAATTCAATCCGTATACGCAATGACTTTTTCAGCACATCCCAGCATGGAAATTCCTAGAATGAAAATGCCTATACAGACATTCAATCTTGTTGTTGTTCTCTGGGGAAATTCCATGTCTACATGTTTTATTTACTTTAAATTTTTTTCCAAGACGAGGAAAATTTAAAAAATGAATATCCCGAGTAAATTAAAAGACTTTGTACAAGATCAAATGTTCCATATTTTTAAATATGTTGACTATTGTTGATATCTGAACTAACAAGTTTATCATAAATTCAATAGTAAATATGTAGTATGTAGTAAAAAATAAACGTTTGAAAAAAATCTTTGTTTCATTCATACAATACAGCGGCGAAACTGCAGGATGTCTGTTTTGAGAACGAACAGTGCAGCCTGGCGGACAGAGGCTCATATTGTAAATTCTACATCCCGAATGTGTACGGAAGATGCCAATGCCAGATTGGCAAGGAACTGAACACTGAAACCCGAAAATGTGTACCCGCAAATATCCGTAAGTAAAAGTCTACTACTATACACATTCTTGAAACTACTGAAAATATGACGTATTTGTGTAGCAAGCGAGAAACAAACAAACCTAGTAATTAATACGATAATAAAATGGGTCGGTGTGTGAGGTCCGATTCGATGAGTCATGAGTTTTGTGCGAGTAATTTAAATATAGTCAAGTCCCTCACTTTCACATTTACATTCTAATTTTGCATGCCTTTGGCAGACTTGTTGAGCTAGAATGCTGTAGAACCTCAATAGCCTCATCAAAAATAATTGAGTCTTACCATGCGAATACAAATATGTACAACCAACCACCGTCGGCAGTCTCTTTATTTGTTGTTTCCCGTTATTTATTGTTTATTCCCCCATTTGTCGTCCCTTGTTAAATTATTACATGAAGGACATGCTAATGCTAAATCTTACATTTACGGGTTGAAATCACGTTAATTTGATTACAATCTTTGCAACATTTACATTATGCCGAAACACGAAAATTGTTTGTAAATGAAGGAAAGTGTTTCATATTTTAGTTGAGTTTTTTCATAGTACATAGCTGTCTACTATGTACTACTTTCTGTTTACTTTCCAAAACTATCCCTACAGATTTTGTTTCAAATCCGGAAGGAGATAGTGTGTACAAGAATCAGAATGGAAATGGAAGGAAAGGCAATGAAATGAAATGATCATTACATGGAGATAGAAACCCATTAGAATTGTTTATTAGGGCTTGTAGTGAAGGAGAATGAGAGGAGGAAACAGTGAAGAGGTATACAGAGAAAGATAGAGAAAGAGAGGAAAGAGAGAGAAAGAGAGGAGAGAGAGAGAAAGAGAGAGAAAGAGAGTGTGTGGGGGAGAAGAGTTTAATGTAGTCACAAGATGATTAACAAAATGGATTTATCACTTGTAGGGATCGGAGAGCGTTGTCACGAGGATCCAGACTGTTCCATGGCAAACGCTTACTGTCATCATAAATTAGAAGGCACCTCAGTGTGCACATGTGATATTCCGTTCACTCCTTCGAGTGATATGTTGAGATGTCTCCCCACTTACAGAGGCCTCCTGTCTCAAAAATCTCTTGGCCAACCGTGCCGCTCGCACCTCCAATGTCAACTTTCTGATACAAATTCGATTTGCAGTCAAGGCGTTTGTGACTGTGTTCCTTCTCGCAATTCCATGTGCAGTTCTAAAAACACCGGATGTTCCCAGCACACTTTTCAGGTATAATTTCAAGTTCCCTTCTTCCTCCTCCTCCTCCTCACACACCTCACAGCAAATACTCCGCACTGGAAAGATTACATTGTCTAGTTATTGGAGTAACCTCATAATCTATGAACAGACAGATGACGCAATTTCATCTCTCTCAAATTAAAACTTCTCTCACATGTTCCGAATTCCGAATTTATTAATATCAAATGTGACCTGGATTTTTTTTCTCTTTACAAAATGATTTGAAGGATTATTATAAAACTGAGTTTTATTCTTTTCATTGATTGAGAGGGTGAGAGAAAGTTTTCTGGCAAACTATTTCTTAATGTTTAATATTATTGTTGAATTTCTGATGATTTTATAGTGCGAGTCGGATGGGAAATGTATCAGTTATTTTTTTCTATGTGACGGACGAAACGACTGTGCGGACAAGAGCGATGAAGCCATATGTAATTTTGAGACTTCCGACTGTCCACCACAATCTTTCCAGTGTGACGGAGAGCCTGGAAACACTACAGAAAATTCTCGTTTCAGAGTACACCGACACGACGATCCCAAAAGAGGAGTCAAGTGCATATCCCGTTCACGGGTGTGTGACGGGATTTTTGACTGTGCTGACAAGTAAATTTTCTCTCTGATTCTATATATCTAACGAAGAGGAATTTCAACTTGAATTAATAATTTTGCTCTCCAAAAATTTCAAAGGTCGGATGAGTTTGGATGTAAAGGACAGACTTCTTGTCCACCGGGGACTTTTCAATGCACCACCACAAAGGAATGTCTACCTGAATTCCAATTTTGTAACGCCATTCCAAACTGCGATGACTTCTCGGATGAGTCCGAAAAGAAATGCCGAGTTGAGTTTCAACCATCAGAATTTTGTCCATTCCGTTGTGATAATGGATTGTGTCGATCATCTGCCGTCCTTTGCAGGTTCGCAATTTTATCTCCAACTAATGAAACTACGAAACGCATGAAGTATTTAATAAAAACATTTTTTCTCTCATTGTGAAAGATCCTAATTGAGATTTAACTTATTTTTTGTACAATTTAGTGGAGTCGACGGGTGTGGAGATAATTCGGATGAAAAAAATTGCCAAGTTTGCCGTAAGTTGTTGTAGCCAATACAGCTGTCGTCCAATGTCAGTCCAATTCCTTTCTTCTCTCTCTCCCCCCGATGTTTTTTCTTGTTTCTCTTCATGCTATTAGCTATTATACTCATTCATGAAGAGCTTCATTCCTTTTTTTCCCTCCTCACATACATGAAGGTTTATGAGAGAAAATCCATCCAACTCAAAATCCATCCAGCTCTTTTTTTCCTTTTATTCCATTTCCATGTGTTTGTTGACTCACAGATTATGAAATGAAGGACGCACTTTTCACTTTTCCTTCTCTCCTTCTCTTCTTTTCTCTTTCCACCCTGTCTTCTGTCTACTCCTTGTCTCCGAAATGATGTTATCCCATATTTTTTATCTCTTTCGTTTCACAGTCTCCTCTACACATCTTCTGCCACTTACTTTCCGCTCTGCTTGTCATCATTTACTATACAATTTCACTCTTTTCCCCCCTCTCTCTCTCTTTTTCTCTTTCCCGTCCTTTTCTCCTTTCTTTTTCAACCCCCATGTCCAATAATATTGTAACATTTTGATACGTAGTAATGACAAGTGGGATATCATGCCCTACATTGTCAAAACATTTCCTTCCAACTCACACACTCTCTCCTTTCCCTTTTGACTTTCGTATTTCCCCTTCCAATAAATACGGCGGGGAGAAGAGAAAGAGAATTCCATCTAAATCCGTCATCTACAAGATCAACTCCTTTTGACACGCAATTTGAAATCAATAACTTTTATATTGAGTACATAGAAAAGAAAAAAAATCCTATTCATAAATCGTGTACGTACCTTGAATTTGTCTTGGACGACAAATTTCATTTTATTGTTGGACAGGAATTTCCCAAGTAGTTTTATATCGTATCGTATTTGTAGTTATCTAATCCTGGGAAGGAAATGGAAAAGTTTTTTTACTTTTACATGTATTTAGGCTGGCAAGACATTATTAGTATATTTTTTTTGTGGAATTACGGCATTTACTGCATGTTAACTGCATAAGACTGCAAGAAAAAATTATCATCTTGAAAGAATTTGTTGTGATTGGGATTGTATTTGTAAGGACTTTGGATGAGACAATGAGAAATTGTTAAAGTATCAGACTTGAGACGCTCATTACGGTGAAAGTTTGAATGAGATGGCAAGAATTAAGAGCAGAAGAGTTTGGTCTAGACTCTCTAGACGACCAGAGATATATAGACGAGAGTTTATTTTTATCTTTGATCTTTCAACTTGTTTCCAGTATACATACACTCCACATATCTTTCGTTCAGTTTGAGTTGTGTGGTGAAGGTGAAAGTCGACGGGAAGTGCACAAGACAGCAAATCAGCACATTTTCAAAGACGTTATTAGCGTCGAGTCTAAATGCTCAATTTTATAGATGAATGAAAGAAAAAAGACAAACTTTTTTTTTACTGTACTAAATACTTGGTTTCATGTGTCTGTACACAATCTGTATTTAATCATCCTGCAATCTAGGCGCTAGTCGTCATTTGAGTGTCCTCACATTGTCTCTCGCGAATTCAAATGGGAAATCAAATCAAATAACAATGACCATTCAATGCATTCAATCGTTTTTTTATCAGGACTGAGAGTCTGCAGACTGTTCTCTTGAGAATAATTATAATTATACTGATTCAAAGAAAAACGAAAAACTATTGAACTAGTGCAAACAGTAAATGAGTTAAGTTTAAATGCCTGTTGATTAAATTAATATAAGAAAATCCAGGATTTGTATTCAGGGAAATCCTTCACATTAAACGGACTACAGATATTTAGGGATTTAATGAATGACAATGAGAGTTGTCGTGAGACGGGTTGACACATGCAACATAACGTAGAAAGTCGAGTAATTCAGGAAAAGTTGTGTTTGTGCATATTCGGAGAAATTTACAACTTTGTTGTCAATTTCATAATAAGACTCTTAATTTAAGAGTGAAGAGTAATGATAATTTCCTACTCGGATGTCACTTGTCACATACATGGAAAATATAAGAATTTATAGAACTCTGAAGGATAATTAGTATTTTACACATGTTTTTCACACGTAAACTCTCAAACTCTTTCCCATTTTCACAGGCGACATATCCTAAGATTTTCCCTATTAAATTCCCTTGTCACACTTTACTTCCTCATATTTGCATATATATGTAACTTTGTCTGATAAATTGTTTTTCTAATGTAATTTCGCATTGGGATGTTTTATTTAGGTTGTCCAAGACCCATTCCGCCGTCTTTCAAGAAAAACCGAACATTCGGATAAGGAAAAGATACGGAAAAGAGCCATCGCAGAAAGAACGTCTCAGCTGACCATCATCTCTGTACCTACTTAATCGAAAACAATGTATAAAGAGCAGTCAAAACGGCTTTTCCCGTCAATTTTGTTTACTAAATTGTATTAACAATTATAATTTGACTTCAAATATGTATTTACTGCAAATTGAAAACTAACAAAATGAAAATTGGTACGATATGTGTGGACACCTTCGGAAATGTACAAACTAGTTTTACGGTAACCAACAAACATTCTGAACATCAAAAAGAAATAATATTGTAAATAATATGTAAATAAACATTATCATTATGAATATGTATGTAAACGGAATTATTTACATTAACATTCAAAGTGTGTGAATCCCGTGACTGTGAGTATGCATGTAAACAAAAGTTGAAAATAAAAATACAAATATCAAGTCCAGTTCTGAGAAAAACCACACAGTGGATTAGAATATATGGGCTCTTGTTAATAAATATACTACATTTTAAACGAAAATGCTCAAAATTTTAAAGGAAGCTTAAAGCGTTTCGTTCCATTTCCAAAGTGATTAATTAATCTACAGTCTCGACAGGAGTCCTTTTTACTACTTAAAAGAGCATACATTTTCTTGGAATGTTAAGAAAAATCCTTCAGCGTTTGTGTTTGTTGTTTTGCCAAAATGTAATTTTAAAAGCCATCTCCATATTGAATTTATGCAATGTTCAGTACTATAATAATCCACGGACCATCAATTTGTGAATTAAATTAATAATATAAATAATGCACAAAAAATGAGCCTCGTAGCCGTATCCTTTGTTTGACCTTTCCCATTGGATATCTATCGTTGAGTAGTGCAAGATGTGGGTCGAAAGTTGCCCTTTCTTCATTCTGCTCTCAATAACTGGTACATTTTCCACTCCCAGGGATGATGCAAGAGAAGAATATATATATTATACAGTTCAATGTTCAAAGAAAGTAAATTGAAATAATACCAAAAGTGAACATTAATAGAGGAAACTCGTCCCTAAACACAAACTACAAAGTCTACAAACTGAGAAATTATATACATGTATTTTTTTATACTCACGATCAGAGACTTACATGGGAAGAGTTGAGTATTATGAGAAAAAGTAGGTAAACGTGGGTTTTCCCTCACCGTTATCCTATCAGTGTGCGCGCGTGTGTCTGTCTGTATGTAAGATATATGTAAGATATATGTACCTACGGTTTTCTTTTAAAGATTCAGTGAAATGGAAGTTGTTTGTACATATCGCATATGTAGGTACAACAGGCAAAAAAAAGAGAGAGAAATATGAAAGTCACAGTTCTCAAAATTGAATGAACATTGAAAATGGAAAAGGGACTCGGGGCATTTGCATTTGTCCAAGATGTGATCCATTTCTGAATCCTGCTGTGTCCTTTCAAGTGGTTTAATTTGTCCGCAGGTTCAATCTCCTATTTTATTTTTTCCATTACATTCAAAGAAAGTTTCCTTTTCTTCCCTTTTTTTATATAGTTAATCCAATCATTCTGCACGGAGTCGCGCTCTCTCTCTCTCTCATCTCAGTACAGACGTTATCTGTTATTCTGTATATCTGTATGTGTATACTCACATTATTACTCAACAACAAAGGATAAGAAAACTTCTCATAACGTCCAAACTTGTACCTGAAAAAAAGAACAAAAAAAAATCGTTCTTAAAAATATTGCAATAGAAAAAGATGAAAAAAAAAAAACAAGCTTTGACTTGACTTTTCCTCTTTTTATCCTTTCAATCAATCAACTCAATGAAACTCTATTTTTTCGTCTTCTTCTTTTTCTCCCTTAGATGCTCCAGGATTCCAGATAAAAAAGATTAATTTTTATTGAGAAAAATCCCCATTTTAACTCCACATTTTATTTACTTGTTGAAAATGTTCGTATAGAAAAAGTCAGCACACAGTCATGGCTTCATTGGTTATAAGTTATAAGTGATTTTTGTGTGTGTATTTGAGACATCCTAAGTCTCAAAGATGTGTTGATAAATTCAATCTCCTTTCATGTTTCCACTTTACAAATTACCAGATCTTTGTAGAAAATCAATTGAATTCTGAAAAATCTATATATCAACTTACTTTTTTTTCCTTCCCCATTCCATTCGTAATGACTAATCAATTTACACACAAAAAGTAACAAATTACAAATGGAATGGGGAAATACAGCTAGAAATTTCTACATAGACTTGTGGAAAATGGATTGAGAAAAAAAAAATCCATAGGAGAAATTCATATGTCGATGTGTGTGTATGTGTGTGTATTATATAGGGAAATCATTTGAGCTTTCAAGGACAGCAACTTTTTTTTCTCCCATGAGAGATATTTGAGATAATGATGTTGGATTTTGGATTTGTGGTGCAAGTTGAAGCTCAAATAGCTTCCATTGCTTGTAACATCAATTTGTATACGTGTGAATACCACAGAACAAAGAGCAGAAATAAAGCTGTGAATTACCAGAAAAAACGTTGACCTCTATGTTTTTCGGATAATTTGTTAAAGGTTTGGAGTTGAAACAAAACAAAATCGTCTCCCACGATTTACAAATAAATTTTAGGTTGAGGCAATTTGAAGACGTTTCTTGTACTTGCATCTTGCATATTTCCGTACTATTTTTTTGGTCGTTGTATCGTCTGAGCGGAGAAAAACCAAGAAAATATACGTACATATATACTTGCATAAAATATATCGTGTGTTGTGTTGTTGTTATTTCCAAGTGGGAAATAAATGACAGGAAATATGGAATCATCCCAGTGTGCCAGTACACAAGTTTTACACATAGTATAATTATAACTTGTTGTTACAATTTTTCACAATATTAATATTATAGAACAAGTGATGTATCTGTTTAGTCATTCTACTCCTCTTGAATACTAACGAAACTTTCTTTACTATTAAAAAAAAATATAATAATAATATGACGAATAATAAAATTGGCATGTTCAGGAAAATCGGCGACGCATAACAAAGTCTCAACCTGACAATGACAGCAGTGACAACTGACGAGACCGTATTTACTAAAACTCTAATTTGTATGTGTAAATTTATAATTTACAATTTGCAAACTTGGATAGCTCATGGAAAAATTTTAATACAAAAAAAAAAAAACATATCCCCTCTGTGACAAATTATAATTATGGTAAATTTTGTAGAGTTGGATGTGGGTGAGCATAGATTGAGGAAATTATATCACAAATATACTGAAACACTAAAGAATAGACAAAGGCTGGAAGAGATTAGTGGAGAGGATGATGGAAAATAGAGCACAATCATAATACACTGGGAGAGTAAATTCTAAAGCCGCAAAGTCATAAAAGAAGAATTTAATTGTGTGGCAACACACCAAAAATATATGACAATTAAAATTTGTGTTTACCTTCAACATTGTGTGTGAAGTGATCCATTGTAATTGTAATGCGAAGAGAACCAAAACAGAGAGAGAGAGAGAGAAAGAGAAGAGCCAATAAATTATACTGAAAAAAACTAGATGCTCTCGATCTCTATAGAAAAGTATTCTCTTGGAAAATATCGTAAGGACAACGACATATCGTGAATACTCATTTGATAAATTATATTATTCATGCATATTCATAGATTGTTTTCCTCTTCTCCAAATGCAAATGATGAGAGCATGAAGTGAGCCACAATAGGGAATAGTAAATAACTCTTGAAACCCTCTTCAAACTCATCAGCAGCAGCTCCACTCACACTTTTGTTTTACAATAATAAGAGAACCTGCCTATATAGAAGAAATAGGAAATAAGTATTTAAAAACAATACAAGTCAAAGGCAGCTCCTCCATTTGACTCAACGGAAAATGTTCTTGGACAGATTCAAAATAGGACATTTACCTTATGCATTGTATTGTTGTTTAAATGAGGTTTCATATTTCTTTATTATGTAGGTATACGTATTTTTTCTCTAGCATATTCTCTTTATCCACTTGAATAATTCCAATGTACAAATATATAAGTATATATACGTTGAGTCGTGTGTCCTCTCCTTTCAATTTCAACTCTCGCTCATCCCATTCTCCTTATGTATAGATATAATCACACAATTTATCTCCTGACATATCCATCGGAAAAACCATTGTGGGTTTGTTTGTAGGTATATGCTATTCATTTACTCTGGACTTGAAATAATTTCAATAGCTAATTAATTTACAGTCATTTACATTGCATATCCATAAAATATTTCTCTTTGACTCTCCATGTGTAATCATGTTTTAATTTACAATTAATGTGGCGCATGAAATTCATTCCCTCTCTATTGACAATCCCACATTCGACACAGTAGCAGAGGAGCAGGAGCCGGAGCAGCCGTTGTATTTAGATCCAGTCTAAAACGCTATACACAATCCACCCACTATGTTTACACTTTAGAGCTCTGGAATATGTATTGCTCTCGTTATTCTCGCTATAATGAATCCACCACTAATTTATAGTTCTACTACACAATACTATGGAACATTTAGCTAATAATAATTAATTACAAGCATTTCTTGCATTTTACAATTTTTACAATGTGTTAAAAGTGTGGAGGTACTAAATAAAAAATCATCATGATATGGATGGTATAGTACAGTAGTCAGTTGAGACAATACGGATGAGTTTGGGACGTGTGAAAAGTCAATTTGATTGTTTTACCTTGCTAAATAATTATTGAGGAGAGAGAGAGAGTGAGAGAGAGAGAGAGACATAAAATTACAACACATCACGTAGCATTCCATTGTATTACTGCCACTGCAGTACAATAAACAAAACTTCCATTAATTTTTTGCAAGCCTGAACAAACCTGAGAGAAGCGCACATTGTACTAATATATGCGTCTACAATCAACATGTGAACTCTCCAACTCATAATAATAATATGATTTTTCTTGTTCCTCTCTCTCTCTCTCTCTCGCTCGCTCTCTGCTCTCATATAAATTCCATAGGTTTGTCTTGATTTTTTTCACCTCCCTTCCTACTTTTCTGCCTCTCCTCTGATGTTTGTGTTTCAATTTCATAAAAGTCTGCCTGAGTTGATTTTGATGAGTTCCTGTAATCAAAATCAACTCACTCCAAACACAAATAATAAATAATCCCTCCATCAAAACAAACGAGTCATTTATAAAACGACATGTTCTTCCTGTTTTTTCTTCAAAAATTTCGTTATTCAAATTTTGTCATTTGTTATTTGTCCGTTTTTTGTTTATTTTTTGACCTGTTTTGACAAAACTAGATTACATATGATCATATCAGTGATACATTTTGTATGTTTTTTATTTGTGGAGAACATTTTGAATATTCAAGGGACAAAAAAAAAATGTTTGAATATTTTTAAACGATGAAAATGAAGAATAATATGGATAAGCATCACGGGTTTTTTTTATTTTTATTTGGATATGAAAGAGAGATGTCAAATTATTGCGACATCCCATGCTTACAGCAAGACAGGATAATTATTCTTCTACATACGTAGGAAATATAGGAATGACGAATACTTTAAATCCTATATACAGTGTTTTTTTCTGTTTGTGGAGAAACAACGAGTGTGTGTGTGTGTGTATGTTCTGCCTTGATGATTTATACAATGAATTCACCTGATACAATTGAGCTGAAAAAGACGTTAAACTCACCCACTTCAAACAAGTACAAACTGCTACAAACATTCTCTCCTCTCCGTTGAGTTTTACTTTACACTTACACACTACCATTGGAAATATTGCTTGTCTAGGTATTTCCCATTGTATTTTCATTCGTTTGCTCCCGATTCTCGTCGTACGTACACTGGAATTGAATAGTGAAAGTGTTTAGAGCTCAAAATTAATTTCCAGCAGTACAAGTAAAAGGAAGAGAAGCAGCAGGAGCAGCAGCAGCAGCAGTTCATTTCCATTTCAAGTAACTCTATATAGTTCCCCCCAGTTCTTCAGTTGTAACGGTGTAGGTAGCTTCTCATTGGATTATCACAGGAGAAGAAAGAAAAACGTACGAGTTTTCTTGTCTTGCAGTAAAAAAAAAAAGAAGAGGAAGAAGAAAGCGTTAAGCCTCGTAGTGTGCCGACCTTCCTCAGCTCTCAACTATAAAAAGCAATAAAGGAGAATTGCAAAAAGGACTGAGGAGAGAGCGAACGAGAGAGAGAGAGAGAGAGAAAAAAAAAACGAGAGCTATAGTGTGTATAAAATAAATTCCATGTGAAAAACCATGCTACCTTTCTCCACTTGCCACTCCCGTTTCTATTTCTAGGAGCTCATATGTAGACACATAGACTCAGAGGAGAAAAAAAAAGAAATAGTGAAATAGTATTTTTGGTACACGAATGCTGGATTCTAAATTAGGTCCCTCGTTCCTTGACATATGCGAATTAACGTAGGGAAAGTACAGGCAAAAAACAAAAGACGTACTATCTAGAGGGAGAGAGAGGAAAAGAGACAGAGAGAGAGAGAGAGAGAAAAGTAAAGTCGATTTGGGGCAGTAGGAAAAACTGGTGGAAAACTATTAAAAAAGGACGATAGGAAACAGCTCACTCTCATATTGAAACGTGTCCTTCCATGTTATGGTTGATTCTAAAAATATATTTAGTGTTTTCAATCTGCCAATTTGGAATTCAAGTTCATGGAATTCAAAGGTCTAAACACTTTGTAGACTCTCTCGGCACTCTGAACAATAAAACAAAATCCATGAATGCCTCACACACCATCACAAACTTTAAGGGAGGAAATTCCTCTTCTTAATCTAAATCCAAAGTGAACATGCAGATATTTTTGATATTGCCACTGTGTAAAAGTTGAAATATTTATCCGCTTCTTACTCTCAGTTACAGATAGAGAGCAATATCATGTAAAAAGAAAAGGAGAGAGCAGAGAGAGAGAGAGAAAGAAAGAGAGAGAGATAGAGTTGCACATTGCTGTGGATGCGTGCGCTTGAGAAACTGTGAAAAGTTCCAAACACCACTATGAAAGTATAGAGAGAGAGAGAGAGAGCTTTCCATCGAAAAGTCAGACAGGAACAAGGAGGTAGGAGAAAAATATTGTGTAAGTGTGAGTCGAGTTGAGTAGAGTTCCGAGCTTAGCTGTGATTCTCATAGTGAATTTCCCACACAGCAGTGTTGCATATTGAGAATCTATAAAAACTAAAGAGAGAGAGAGAGTGAGTGAGAGAAAGAGAGAAAACGGTCTCGCTTACTCCCGTGTCATATCAGTTCAGTGTTTGTCTTCAAGGGATGATAAACGCTCGGTTGACTCTGTTGACTAGATTAGGGAGAATGTGAGGAGTCCGATCAGCGAAAAGTGTGCCCTGACCTGTGACACTCTCAATCTTTTTTCTCTGTAAAAAATCCTTAGTATCTTTTTTTCAATCTCTTTTCCTCTTCCCTCCTTTTCCTTACTCTCCACCAAAGTGTCTAGTCAATATCATAAATTCTAATCGTAAAGACAATTTGTTTTGCTCGAGTTCCTTTTCCCTCTCTCTCCAGTCACCCTCACAAACAGATCAAGGGACTTGAGTCATGTCTGTCTGAGTGTCCTACAATAAAAATTGAATTTACGCCATCCTCATCGAGTTTCTTTAAATAAATAAAAACAACATTGTAAAAAATCCAAGCAATATATAGAGAAAATTGTTCAAAGGAATTCTCCGCCTTTAAAAAAAAAAAACAGCTCACAGATTTTTTCAAAATTCAACAAGCGGAAAAAAAAAGTTTTGTTACATTTACACACACACACACGTTTTTTTTAATTCAATTTATTTTGTTTTATTTTCCTCGCCAAAATTTCCTTAAGAGACATATAGATAGACAAGAAAACGTAATAAATTGACATGATAAGGCGTAACGAGCCAGAACAGAGTAGAAAAGTTCCAGTATATATATAAATCTGTAAATTTACTTCCTCAAGTGTAAACTCTTCTTCTTGGGGCTGTGAACCTCACGGGAATCACAATTGGATTAAAAACATCAAAGTACCTACGTATATATATTATTAAAATTATGAATTTAAACCTTGATTTTGATTTGCACGCAGCAGTGATGAAATAGGGATAAATAATAAATAAGTACTATGCTGTGAGTGGTGGGGCTGGTAGTGTGTGTTTGTGTGGGCACAAAAACGGATTCTCAGACAATCTCATCGTCAGATAAATCACAAGGGCATAACACGGACTACCGACTATGGAATGATGGGGTGAGACACAATGTGTTCGTATATGCTTGCAGTGTCTTCCATCTCTCATTGTTTCCCCTTTGAAATCATAGGTAACATTTAGCGAAACATGGTCGTCGAGAGGGGAAAAAACAAACTTGAGAGTATATGTGTGGAAAAAACTTGTTTTCTTCCACAAAAACAATTATTATTACATTTACTTCACAATTACATGTAATAACGTTTGACTATGAGCTCCAAATGGATTTGAACAACAGCAACACCACAGGAGTTGCAGTAGCCAAACAGTGATTAAAACATAGAGAGAGAGAGACATTTCCTGTGCTGCTCTCAACATTTTGTCTTCGTTCACGTTCCATCAATAAACTCGTCAGAAGTGTGTGTGTGTGTGTGTGGAGGGAAATAAATTCCAAGCAGTTTAAACTGTCTCTCATGTGTATGGCACAAAGTGAATTTAATTTCTAGATTATCTGTTTATTTGAAAAGTTTTTCCACTTCAAATTGTGTTGTGTGTGTGTGTGTGCGTGTGTGTGTATTTGAGTGAGTATCAAATAAATTCCAAGTTGAATTCGAATATCAAAAATATAATTGGAAAGATATAGGAATATGAAACAAAAACAACATTTTCCCATTCACAGAACGTACGATTGACACGAGGAGAAAAACGTACAAAATGTACATAGGTGTATATATGAAATATGTACACAAAATTTCCACATTGTTTTTAGTCTGCCCTACATTTTCTGTGAGTTGTCTTTGTCGACTGTAGTCAAGTTCAAAGTTAAAATGTAGAAGGAATTTCCAGTGTGTACATTTATGTATAACAAAATGATGAATTCTCTATATGTATACTTTTGCCGTCCGTGTGTGTAAATCCAATTTCAATTTTCTGGGATCAAAAAATGAACTCTGATAGTAAATCGCGGGTGGAATATTGAACAAGAAATAAAATTGAGCAACATCAGCAAGCTCTTTTGTTATATCATCTCCACGTGTGTACTCGTCAATTGTAAATTGTGAATTGTGTCAACGCGGTCAAACGCATATGTATAAAACAAGTGCATTCGGGGCAGAGTGATGGATAATTTACAGGGAGTTATGTGATGTGATATATAAATATATATATATTGTAAGTGAAAGGGAAAGAGAAATCTTCAAGAAAAAGTAGTAGAAAGCTCCGATGGAAAGAAAAGAAAAGATGATTTAGTGAAAGGGAATTGAAAAAAAATCTTTTATTTTTTCTCGTTTTGGTCCCTTGGATTTGTCTTTTTTTTCGGATGATCATTATGGAAATGTCGGAAGCCTCAATGATGACGGACGACTATTTGGCTTTCCTCCCGAATGAAAGTAGCTACAAATCTATGACATCAGGGAATGACTCACAAAATACAGTGAATGCGACAGCCGTCCCTCAAAGTCGGGATGAGGATTTGGCGAAAATAGAAATAGCCGTCCTCGCACTCATCTTCATCATGACCGTCCTGGGGAATTTTATTGTTCTCATGGGGATTTATTTCCGCCGACAGAAAATGAGTCGCATGTACTATTTCATTCTTCATCTCTCCTTTGCCGATCTCATCACAGCATTCTTCAATGTCCTCACCCAACTCATATGGGAACTCACATGGCATTTTCAAGGGGACAATATCCTCTGTAAATTCATTAAATATGCCCAAATCCTTGGACCTTACTCCAGCTCTTACGTCCTCGTCATGACGGTAAGAACAGAACAGAAAAATAAATAAGTATCCATGCCCTCCGATTTCCCCATGGCTAAACATAAATAAACATTGAAAAAATTCATTCCAAAGTTCTTCATGTTGATTTGTTTTGTGGATTGGTTTTGTTGTGTTGTTATAGGCGATTGATCGTTATCAAGCCATCTGTTACCCACTGAGTAAATATTTTATTTCTATTGAATCAACTCGAGGAAAACCGAAGGGTTCCTTCGTGTCACTTTATTTCTCATTTACTTCCCTCAACTCTGAGGGAAGGAAATGTACTGAAAATAATGAGTTACGCAAAGGAAAATCCTTCGATTTTCCTCGAGTTGATCATTGAAAAAAAAACCTAATACAGGCAGTTACTCATGGACAGCCAGACGCTCAAAACTCATGCTCGGTTTTGCTTGGACTCTCTCCATCCTCCTCTGCGTCCCACAACTCTTCATTTTCAGCTACATGGAAGTCTCACCTGGAGTCAACGACTGCTGGGCCACATTCATTGAAGGTTAGTTCCGCATTGACGATTCCTTTCCATCGTTTGAATAATAATAAGGAACATATCGTCTGTTAAGTTCACAAACGAACTATAACGATTTTCCTTAATTTGCGGAAATGCTATTACGACGGCGTCCGTCTTTGTGGGTAAAATTCTGAAAAAATTCAGGGTGACAGAAAAGGTCATGGCCGACAATAATGTCGCAGGATCCAACGCTCCATTTTGAGCCATTTGACCTTTGCCGCAGCTCAACGAAATTAAGGAAAATAATTATAGTCAGTTTGTGAACTTAACAGACGATATACAGATACGTTTTGATTGAAATTTGGAATTGACGACAAATGTAATGATGATGATGATGATTTAATTAGGTTGGGGAGCCAAAGCGTACGTCACGTGGTACGCAATCACGGTATTTATAGTGCCCTTGATAATCCTAACATTTGCCTACACGTGCATTTGTCGAGCCATCTGGATAAATTTCAGTATGAAGAACTCGATTCGTCGTCATCAACTCTCCTTCTCACGTCGAGTGAGTCGGGACTCGGAGACAGAGAATGAGTTTTGTCATTCCATGAGTCTCATTGACAACAATGACGTGTCTGGTGGTGGTCAAGGAGGGATCGTCGTTGTGGCTGGTGGTAGTGGTAGTGGTGCTCAGAGAGGGATTTTGGGGAAAAACAATAGGAGATCCGGGACGAATAAATCCATTTCCTATAGTAGCAATTTGAAAGAGTCTGAGCTTCTTCCTCCGCTTCTTTCTCAAGTCCAACCACCAAGGAATTTGGAAGTTTCATGGCGGAGGGGCTCCACGCAGAAAAGTGGAAAAGCCACGACGGTGACACTCACCACGACCACGTCCTTCTCATCCAGTACGACAAACCCCGATGAGATGACTCCGACCGTCCTCGATGGACTGACCAATGGAAATGACCAAATGGATTTGACACGGTATCATCATCAACCTCCAACTTCAACTTCAACTCCAACTCTAGCTCAAACTCAAACTGCTGAAACTCATCAAAGACGTGGGAGATACTCAAGTCCAGAAGACACTGACGAGGATGAGAGAGAAAGAGACGGAGACGGAGAGATTCCAGCAGCAGCAGGGAATTGTCCATCCTTTCAACTCTCATCACCACAAATTGAGAAGGTTCAAATGTTTCCCAATGGTGCAAAATATTCCACTTCACTTCCTCCTGACGAGACTCCTCATGAACTGAGCCGTGCAAGTAGTAGTAGTCAGAGTGCTGGAGGGAGCTCCAAATATAAATTCAATCGAAATGATTCGAATTCCAAGTCCAAGTCACACAATCCTAGTAGTGGTAGTGATGGTAGTAACAGTAAAAATAAGAGCAAGACGAGGAGTAAAGCTAAAACATATATATGGTCTCTCTCCAAACCCAAATATAACTCAAATTCAAACCATAGCACCATCACCACCACCACCAGCACAGATAATACTACAATTCCCTTACAGTCGTCTCCTCCTTCTCAGTCTAGTGAGCTTAAATCCAAGACAAATTCAAAACAGCTTTTGTTGGCAGCCCATAATAAAAAAAACTCAAATCATTCCCATACCATCGTCTCAACGAGTAGTAGCAATCGTGGTGGTGGTGGGGAAGAGAGCTTCCGAAAAAATACCATGAGCTCCTCCAGTTTCCGTCAACCACGGAGCTCCTCTGTCAAGGGCATTTCTCGAGCCAAAATCAAAACGGTGAAACTCACCGTGACCGTGATTGCAATGTACGTCTTTTGCTCAAGTCCATTTATCGCGGCACAGGTACGAAATTAAATCATTAGATATTTAAAAAAAACAGAATATCAATTGAATTGGTAAATACATGACATTGGAATTTCATTTCATTTACCATGCAGTTATGGAGTACTTTTGATGTGTTTGCTTCCTCCAGTCCTTTCTACACAGGTATTGTTTACGATTACATTCATTTTAAATTAATTAAGTTTCCTCATTTATTTAAGTAAGTAAATCTATCATGACCCAATCCCTTGATTACATGTAAAAAACTCAACTTTCATTGTGTACATTGAGTCTGAGTCCTCCACATCAAAATGTTTAGGGTTTTGCCTACATTTGCCTCACAAATGGAAATGAAGTATGTAATTCCATGTCTCTCTGGCGAAGCGCAATCGTTTAGAAAAGGAAGAGAGTATTAATGTCAGAGTTTGGATAAACTTGAAACCTACATGTTTTTTTTTGTATGTATTGAAGAGAAATGAGGATAGAAAAATAAATCCTGGGAAATTTCACATGCGAGTTTAGAAAGTATTGGGGATGAGATGGTGGAAAATATTGGTGGTATATATATATATATTGAGAGTATGGTTTGGTGAGCATGAATAATGGTGAAGACGAGTGAAAAAAGTAGAGAATCTTGTAAGCTTGCTGACATCGTGGGTTTTCTGTGTGTGTGACAGTGTGCGTGTGTGTGTGTGTGCGTGGGAGCTGTCGAAGAAAAGTTGAGAGTACAAAGGACAGAGTTGTTGTACGAAAAAGGAAGAAAACGGATGCATTTTTTTTCCTCACTAGGAATCTTCAATCCTTAGTGCCCATCTTTTTTACGGGTGAATAGTGAATGAAATACAGACAGAGAGACTTTTCTATATATGTGTTCGTCTTACTTTGTCGTCTCTTTTCTTTATTGGAAATGTCGTTCCTCCATCAAGTTTCCCTTTTGTCGGTTTAGCATGGTAGAAAAGATGGGGCAAATGTACTTTACTTTTAGTCTCGTTCTGTCAAATACGTCAAGTAGTTTTTTTTACGGTAGACAAAAAAGTGATTGAAGAGAGTTTCGGGTTTCAAGTGAATCACTGAACAGATTTCCCATCACACACATAATAGACAAACTTTTGTCAAATATCTAGACAAAACGGATATCAACGAGAGAAAAAATAGACAGATAATGCAAACTTTCTAATGACAAAACAAAATAAAATGATGCGTATGCAATCTCATTTCCTCCCAGACTTTCCCTTACAACAATTGTCTATCCCTTTTCACCTCCGGAAATATCTTACGATACATACAATGTAGAGATGACGAGGCTTTCACAAAGGATCATGGATAAATCTATTCCATCAAAAAACATCACTCAACTTCATCAATCCATAAGGATCTTAATTACTCACTAAACTTTGTACTGTGAAGATGTCTATTTAGTTAATTAACTTTTGCTAGTTAATTATCGCCTAACAAAGACAACCAAAGTGCTCGTCGAAAGCTCGCTGAAATATAATTTCGAGCAATCTACGATATACTTCTCCCACCTTTCCCAATGAGGATTTTGATTAATGAAAATTTGACTGCCGTTAAAATGTTCAAATGAACACAAACAAAAAATTATTCGGGCAAAGTGAAAAGAGTGAAGAGAGTGGAAGTCAAGTCAACGAGTAAATTAAAAAGATATTGAGCAATCCAAACTGTACAAGAGTAAAACAAAGGTATGGTGTGCGCCTTCGCCGAATTTATACATGCAATCAAATGTAGTAGTCTACGTCTTACAAATATCCATTAACTATAGACAGTACAATACTGTACAGTCTACTATTGCAGACACAGAGATACCGGGAGTACTCTTACTCTTACTCTTACTATATCATATTACTATTACACAATGCAAAGACTGGGATTCTTCAATCGAGCGCTCAAAATTTCCATTTTCTCTGTCATTTACCGTAGTTAAATTTAATTTGTTCCCATTAACTACACAGCCACGAGCTTTCCCCTCTCCGCCGTTTGTTTTTTATGTCTCTTCTCCATGAACAAATGAGTTAATAAATTGACTTTGCTCATGTACACAGACTACAGGCAACAGACTACAGACGTGCATGAGTTGGGGCATCTTCGTTTTTTTGGGTTTAATTCATTTTCCTCAATAATAAATAGGACAAAGGGAAATCCTTTAGTGGCTCTACTAGCTGACACTGCAACCAATTTCCAATTATCAGAAAAGGAATGAGTAGCCTGTCTGCATGTATGTTATCGTATGTATATGTGTTTTCAACTTGATGACGCGGGATCCTCCGTCGTTTTATATTTTATCCCTTGAGGATTTTTCTAAGGAAAACGCATTTCAATATGCATTGGAAGTTGTTTCTCAATGAGCTAAGTGGCCACTTCCAGGCAATGAATCATGCAATTGAGCAGTCATCCGGCATTAAATTTTTAATGGCTCCATATTATTCTCCGGGAAACCCGAGAAACTTCTCTCATCGTCATCACTGTCATCATTAAATGTGACAGCTGGACGGGGTTTTTTGTTGTAAATATGTAGTTTCATTGTATTCACTGTGTCAAAAAAAAGAACAAAAAACAAATAAATACAAAGGACTCTCGTCCAAGTTACGAGTTGCGTTAACTTGTGATCTGCAACCGAGAAATGTTTTGTTTTGCTCGCAAGTTCTTATTGGGATTTGTTTGAGGGAAAGCGTTTTCCTGTTCTTAATCATAAAAGTACAGGGTGAGATGATGTCAAATTAAGTTTTCCTTTATACCCACTATACAGATATTCCGTTTACTTCTCCATGTTTGTGTGTGTTTGTTACTGTAGAGAAAGGGTGATTTGAGAGCGCGGGGGCCTGAGCAAGCTTTTTCCATGGAAAGATTTACACAAAGTCTTTATTCTCTCGTTAGTGTGGGGAATTGGGGAGCAAAGAGAAAGAGCAAAGTGAGCATTTTAGTCGACGAAGGCGTATGTTTACCCACCAAAATCAAGATAGTGATAACTAATTGTAAAATAATTACATCAGGAAGAGAGAAACAGAGAGAGAGAAAGCAGCAAGTGTTTGTGTGGATTGGGGAATGTTGAATCCACAGAGAGAGAAAGAGAGAATTCGTATTATATTTTATGTGTTTTTTGTAACATCAACATTCCTTTGGCATGTTTGCCAGTTTGAGAGTTTCCTCTTTTCCTCACTCGCTCACTCGTTCATTCCTAGAGAGTTTTGGATTATTTTCAATGTCCGGGACGTGCTTATAATTCCGTCTGTTTGTGTGTGGGTGGGTGGGTGGGTGTGTGTGTGTGTGTTTGTAAGTGAGTGTGAGGAGAAATTTGTGCTTAGGGTTTTGAGTATATGCATATAAGAATCAGTACGGTTGAATCAAAAAGATTTAGTTCCGTCATTGTTATTCGTTGGAGATCACAATATAGTTTTGACTCTTTCTCTCTCTTTTTCTCTCTCTTTCTTTCTCTCTCTCTCTCTCAGTCACAAATGAAAGTAGTTGCTATTATTTCTCAAAGCTAACCATGAATTAATCAGACTCACATCGTCCTTAACCCTGTTCTGAGAGAAGGAGACCGGGCCAGGCTATATGTATAGGAACGGAAAAGAAAGAAGAGGACAAATAGGAAAGCAGAGCAATTAAAATCCAGAGCACGAAACTCGGGCTTCTTTTCTTTCTCGATATGAATCAACTCACCACCCAATCTATGCATAGAATCTCCTATCTAAAATAGTCCTAGTTGCATCAAAGTATATATGTACACACACAGATTCAGATATGGATACACACCCATAGTGGGGGAAATAATTAGAAGAGTTCTCCGTTCACTTAAGTCTTCTTACACTTACGGACGAGGAAAATAGAAAAGTTACTCAACTTTCTCTCTCCATCATATGAAAAGACGAGACCTCACAAGCAATTTCAAGTTTTCACATATGCTCAGACTTAAATTGTCCCTATTTAAGATTTTAGACGCTCTGTCGTGCAAACAGATTGGAATGGGAAGGAAATTAACATTTAAAAAAAATGAAACTCATTTCAAATCACAGTGTTATGTTCAACGCCTTTCTGAATACTTTTGAATCCACAATTCTTCACAGATTAAATTATTTTCCATACTTGTTTTCCCCGTATACATGTACAAAAACAGTGCAAGGACAAATTTATTCTTGTCACTACTTTGTTTCCAAGAAATTTACAAAACAAATTACAACTCGTTCCCTTCCAAAGACTTCACACTTCCAAAAACCTGTTCACAAATTCAATAATTTGGGTCTTTGTAAAACCATACGGTTCAACAAGAATTGCTTTGAAATTCTTAGTTGACAATTTCCCCCGGTGAAATGGAAAAAAATGTCTCAATCCTTAATTTCTATTGATTAGTTTGACAAAAACGAGGACGGAAAGAGGAACTTTCAATCTCTAAAGTAACTTATGTAAGCTGGATTATCGAAGAAAGTAAAGATTTCCTTGTCGATGTATCGAGAGATTACATTATTGGCCTAGATAACTTTTAAAAGGTTAAAATCCTCTGATCAAAACGAAAACCACTCAAGAAACTTTCATCACCTACACACAAAATCATTAAAATTGAGGAATTACCATAAAAAGTCATCCTTGTTACACAAGATCTTAAAAAAAATCGTCTTCCAATTTGTGTTTCTATCTGTACAGGAAATTTCAAGAGGATTAACTGACATTAGAAAGGATGGAAAGTCGCACTACACGGGAAATTCTTTGAAATTCAAAAAACGCCATTAAAAAAATCTGAGTGAAGGGATTTTGTAATACGTAAAAGCAAGTTGCTTTTTTAATTAAGATTTTTGTTTGCTTGTCCCTGATTTCATAGCTAAATAAATAATTGCAGTTAGACTACATTCGTTTCCATAATTTACAGAGTGGGAGGGGGGACTTGGGGGGGGGGAGAAGAGTCAGGAAGGTATTCGGGAGCAATAATGAAAATATCATCATCAAGTTGGGAATGTGCGATGTGTGCATAACATTTCTCATATTGCTCATTTATTGCTTGCTGTCATTTGAGAAACATGAACTGAGAATATTAAATTTGTGATGTGATAATCATGAGGAGCCCGATGATATTTCACAAGGTTGCAGGCAGGAGAAGTTGTAAGCTAAGCGTCTTATTTCGTGGGCGACGTCTATAAAGATAATGATATAGGACGCCTCATAATGGCCATTAAGATGGTGGCGTTGTGTGTCTGTGTGTGAATGTGAAAGTGAATGTGTATGTGCGTAGGTGAGCTTCTAGCTTTCTAGTTTCCAGTTTCAGTTTGCCTTGTGAATGTTTCATCTAAAAGTAAAAGTACAACTAGAGTCAGTGAGAGAGAGAGAGACAGAGATTGAGAAAGAGAAAGTCAGTAGTCAATTCAATCTCCCAAAAGTCTGCACACTCAACTTTGGTTTACGATGGGCAATAAGACTAGTGGGAGAGTGAAAGTAGAGAAATTTCTATGTATATTAACTGTCGGAGGAGATGGAAAATAATTTTTAGTTGAGTTAAAAGACGTACACCAATGATTCCCCACAATTTCGTGACTCTCTCTCTCTCCTTTTCTTGATTCCATCCAACTTGGGTTTCATTTCTGTGCTTTCACTTCGTCTCTTCTCTTCACTTTCTCTGTGACTGTTTCCGTTTTTGGCTGGCTGGCTGACTGCTGCTTCTGCTAGTGACTGGTTACTGTGACGATACAAAAAAAGATTGGCCTCGTGAAGGAGAAAGATAGGAGGGAAAGATAGCAGTTTGGAGGTTTGTTCGTTCATCGTACGTCTTTTCCCTCCATCCACATCGATTCGATCAAAGGTCACGATTAACAAACAATAATTTATGGCGGACATCGTTTCACTTTCATTTTCATTATCTAGATCGATAGGCTGAGCGATGGGACTCGCTCCGTGAACAGAACATTTGTGTTCTCCTTTTCTTGCTTAATTGCGCCAATAAGCTTGCTTCTCTGACATCGCCGTTGCCTGAACATATATCCGTATGTATATCCAGTTTGTACTCAATACTCAATATGCAGATATACAGTCTTACATATTGTTAAGAGTGCGGATATGTTTTAACTACTTAGACCCACCGCGCGCTGTACGATTGTTGACAGTAATTGAAACCAGTTTAGTGTAGTGCAGGAAATGTAGACATTCTCGGTCTGTCGTTCGCATTCATTTCCCTCACAAATTCGGCAAGCAAGCAGGCAGTACATTCATATGTGTCGTCACTATCAATATCACCCACTGGCAGATTGGTAATTGCTTTAGGAACGATATAACAACCTCGTGTTTTTTTTTTTGTTTAAACTTTGGAGAGGAGTCATAAAAGATGCAGGAATTTATTAAGGTGCACACACACACAGTCATAGTGACAGGGTCTAAACACGCTCTGATTGTCCAATACAGCAGTAGCAGTCAGCACAAGCACTAGTATAGATACGAGAACAAATATGCACAGCTCTTGTTGTAGTTTTTGTTCTGTGCCTTCAAGGTTTCTCTCTCTCTCTCTCGGTTCAAAAATAAATCAACCTCCTCAACTTCTCTAATCCAGAGTAATGATCTAACTCATACAGGATCAAGTTTTCATTTTCAAACTACTTTTTTTCCCCTTCAACATTTTTTCATGTCCCTCCGCACACAACTCCTTTATGCTAAACACAAAAAAAAAAACATACAGGATTAAAACAAAGTCTGGTACATTTACAGAAGGGTGACTGGATATTTTGAATTTGCTGCATACGACAAATGTAGCTTGAGGAAATTGACAAATTAAAAAAAAAACCACTCACGGTAGCAAAGGACAATTTTCCTTATGAGTGGAGAAATAAATTCTTTTTCTAAAAGACTGTAATAATTTCGGAGTTGAGCTGGAACTGCGTTTAAATTATAGAGTACACAAACTGAAGGAAAAGCAACCTTTGATTTCCTTTGGTTTGAGAGGATTTATTTTGTTTTATATTATTATAAATGGAGGAGGGGTGATATTTCTATACTATTTTGCGAGGGTGGTATACCTTATATCGTATATCATGGAATAGGAATTGAAACTTGAGGTTTCATCAATGAATTCAAGTTGCCACAAAAGAGAGAGATAGGGGTGTGTGAGAGAAAGAGAAAGAGAGAGAGAGTTTGCATGGAGGGGGGAAAGGGAAAAAAACAGGGGAAAGAAACTTGAGATTTGACAAAATAAAATAAAAAGTGAAAAATAGAGGAGGCATCACAAAGAACGATTTTCATGACGTGAAGTGGGACAGATTTGTGGTTTTGGCTTTGGCGGCTTAGGAAAGAAGAAGTCTTTACATGAGTGTGCATGTACGTAACGTAACGTAATGTAACGTAAACGTACGGACTGCGGGTGGATGTTGGATGGTGAATGTTCGTAAGTATTACTCCTGTAGAGTAGTCCCGAATGACAAAAATTATTGCGTAAAATGCCGCAGCTGGATTAAGCACTGTTATTGTTTGCTATACGACTTGAGGGAACATAAAATAAAACTTGAGACTTCAACTTGAACACGAGTAAAATGTGCATGCTCTCGTACTCTAATCTGATTCTTAATACAAAAAGTGCTAGAAACTACATACGTACGTCCTCTCGGTGTGTACAATTTAGATAGCGAGAAACGAATGACGAAGAATGAGAATAGGAGAAAGAAAGAACGAAAGGATGTGAATGTATAAGAAAGTGTCTACTTTGTCTAGATCCGCCCCTTTACTTTCACTACTCGCCATGTACTTTTCCCCCAGCTTTCTCCCACTTTCTCCTTCTCTCTCTCTTGCTAGCTAGATATCCTGTAGCAAGAGGATATTACAAAAAGGAACGCGGCTCCGTATATACAGCCAACTAACTCATAAAGGAAATAAAATGAAAATATATCCACCAGAAAAAAGAAGAGATTTTTCTTTGTAGTTTAGGTAACCACAACAAAGGACTGAAATGGTATTTAGAGCGCGATATTTGTAACCAATGACTCCTATTTCGTCTCCTCTTCTCTCTCTCTCTCTCTTTCTCTCTCTCTTTCTCTCTCTCCGTTTGAACTCGTAGAATAAAATGATTAAATTCATCCCCAAATACCTACAAGCTTCATCCTTTACCTACACACACCCACACACACCCACACATGTACACACTCCGACGCAATACAAAATACCCCAAAAATACAACCTACACCATGTAAATGGAGTTTTTTTGCAAGCTCCCCTTTCTCCAGGACGCGGTTCATCTTATAAACTCTCAGTAATTTCCTCAGAATGACTCGTCAAACGACAGTCGACACTCAAAAGTGTTCTTAACTTCTATTTCTACTTTCCATGTCTAACTTTTCCTCTGTTTCTAGTTCTGGCTCTGTCGGTCGTCGTCTCTGTCTGGTGTCTGTTTCGAGCACCTCGCAAATAGAATTCACTCTCTTCCAAGACACTGCACGAATTAGCGTGGAATCAAATTTGATTTCTTCCTTTTCCCCCCATGCATGCAATCATCTTCAAATTTGCATAGAGTCAACTCACTTAATTCAAAAATATTCATGAGTTTTCCGTCTTAAGTATCCCTTCAGAATATTTTCTTTAATCTAGGAAATGATGGATCACTTTTCCCTATAGTCATTGAAACAAAAAATCATCCTACCTATTTTGTGATAGAAATTAGTTGAAACACACACACACATGCACACACACATTCCCTTCCAAATCAATTTACCAATTGCTTGTTCAAACTTGTGGATTTTCCGGTCACTCCTTTTGATTTTTCTGGAGAGTCTTCTTGAGAGTCTGAAGAGTTGAATGGGGGCTCCAGGCGAGAGAGAGAGAGGAAGACGTGCGAATGATATCGTGTGCAGAGCGTATGTATCCAACATTTGAGTGTGAGAGTTGTAACCCACAATATATAATAATAATACTTATAAATTACACTCGCAATACTAGCAATTCTTTTCCGGAAGAGAAAGTACGGGGGGAAAGTAGAGGTAGGGATAGATAAAGGGAGAAAGTAGAGTATTGTGCGATACACTCTACACTCTACTGTGTACTGCAGAGACTATATAGAGATATTTCCTGAAAAATTTATTACGGGTTTTATGTGTGTAGGATCCTCCCATGTATTCCGCTTCATATATTTGAATCATGGACCCTCTCGTAGTTTCTTTTTCCTATTCTTCTTCTTCTCCGTATTCCCTTTTTTTTACTGTATTTCTTTGGGGATTTTACATTTAAACCGAATTCTCGTACGGAAAGGTTTTTCTGAGGTTTCTGACTACAGGGAATCCCTATATTTGGTAAAAAACGTGCCGTGCCGTGTGCTTTTTGGCCAAGAAGAATTTCTCACTGAATTTTTCTTTTTCTAGTCGGGGTTTTTTTTTTGTTTTTTGGTTTTTGAATACATTTTATGTGTGTGCGGGCATTGACTTGATGCTACCACAAGTCAACTTTCTCATGGGTTTTTAATACTCGTATATAATGTAACATTGGTTGTACATTATATAAATAATCAATTTGTAATAATAAATATTATTGTTGCATATATGGGATCCACTTAATAATTTATTTTTGATAGTTTGACACGTTTGACAGTACTAGGAAAATATTTATTGAATTTTTTTTTTGAAAGTGAATTGTTGAGTTTGTGTGAGTGGAGTGAAGGAACTACTGTAAACTACTAGAGGAATAAACAACCGACGACTGTGATGTAAATGAGAGAAAGAGAGAGTGTGACTTGTCAGGGAGTTTTTTCTGCAGTGTGCGTCAAAAACCTGTCAGGAATACAAAGAGAGCATTTATAGTTCATCCACAGGAGGAGAAAGGAAAGTGTGCTAAAACCACGTAGCTCGTAAGTTACGGTTTTAGAATCGATGTTTGCATTGAAATTGAAGTAGAGCTCTTGAAAACTAAAAAGTTTCAACAGAGGGGGAAAAAAAGCTATGGGGACGATGAGCTTGAGTTGGAGAGTTGGAACGATGAAGTCACAGGGAAGTGGAATTCATGTTCTGTGTTCTGTCAAATCACAATTCCCACGTAGCCATCACAAACACTACAGAGTCAAACTCCCAGTATTATCCATCCCGGAAATATGTGTCAAATATGGAATATGGAATAGACACTATGAAAATATTATTTTTTCAACAAAAAAATAAAAAACCACTTATTGTCGAGGACAAAAAAACAAGAAAAAAAACCTTTGAAAAAAGATTCAGTGACATTGCGTAGCGTATAAAAAGTCATAAGAGCTAAAAAAAGAAAAAAAAAAGAAGAAGAAAAAAAAGGAGAATTCACATTTTCCTTTGTAATAATGTTTGCTCACCTTCATCTCCCAGTAGAAATCTCCAAGGAAATTTAGATAATATCTTCTTTGCTTTCTTTGAGTTGCAGGTTCTTGTGTCTTCTCAATCCTTGCACCGTCTGACCTTCGTTTACGCCTTTACGCACTGACTCAGGAGGAGAAAGATTGTGATTGGGATTGTCCTTTCATTATTTCACTCTCTGGATATTTTAATCATATTATACTAAGTGTGACTTTCTGTCTTTCTTCAATGACTTACTAGTACTTTTTTTTGGACTCTGGTTGCATTTTTATGCATTGACATTTGGTGAGAAAGGACACGGGATGTTTCAAAAGTCTTTCAGCTTTCTCCACCACCTAAAAACAAGCGAGCATTTCTCTGGGGGTGGGAGAGCCGCAGGGGAATGTTCAGCATCCAAAAACAAGAATGAAAAGTCACACTATAGTGCATTCCTCATTTGGATTCGCCATGTACAAGTACAATATACCGTCGGCATTTGGCATTTTCGTGTGTGTGAATAACGTCATGTCGTGTTTGGGACCACCGTGGAATGACTTGTAATAAACTTTCCTTCTCTTCTTTCTTCTCTCTACTTTCATTACACACGGAATACCAACAAAACTTTGGCTTTCTGTCCAGAATTCGGAATATCTGTCTTAGGGGAAATGTCAAATGTAAATAAGTCTGGACACGTTTAGACATAATTAAAAACGGCATACACTGAAATTCCACATAAATGGAATTTTGGAGTGACTCAAAAAGTTGTTGATTCCTTTGTTTCTTATTATGTACATTATACATAATAATATACAACAAAATATGAATTATAGGTGGTGAAAAAAATATCCTCATTCTATGTGGTGTGAAATTGAAGTCATTTTAATTTAATGTATGTTTTTTTTGGTTTTTTTTTTGGTTTTGTATGTTTTGTTTATATAGGGGCTACTTTCACCATCCTCACATTGCTCGCCTCATTGAATTCCTGTGTGAATCCCTGGATTTTCTTGTTTTTCAATCCAAATTTACTACAAGATTTCCTCAAAGGATTTGGTTGTTCCAATTTGATTCCTCAAAAGACCATTGGTGGTCACTCACCCAATTCCGCCACTCAAAGAACAAATGCTGCTTCACCAGGCTTAGTGAGTCGAGCAAGTCGACGAGAGACTCTTTCCCGGGGACTCGGCCCACCAGACTCACAGCTGAGAAGAAATCTATCCATGAGCTCGACTATGAATACGAATATGAATACAAATCCTGTTCTTGAAGTCTCAGGATTGAAAATAATACCCATACCCATACTAACGGAAATGACAGCTGCGGATGTAACGGTAGGAGCCGCTCCACAGTCCACAGTCTCAACAACAACAACAACTGCCATTCCCAGATTGAATGAAATTGCAAGTCAAAATGGAAACTCCAATTCCGTCATTCTCATTCAGAATGCATAACGCAGCAGGTAAGCTGATAAACAACTGCCAGCGTTTGTGTTCGTTCCATATCCGTGTTTTTCCTTTATCCTGCTGCCTATATATATACCTATATAACTATGCATACCCTTTCCTTCTCCCTCCCATTTCAAAATAAATGAATCCCCCCCCCCCTGTTTTCCCTTTCAACGCCAATCTCTGAATTTCCTCCGGAGACAGGAAATCCCAGAGTTATCATGTAAAATATCTGTATATATGATCGACATTATATACATTACCAGTTTTTTATTATTAGTCACCCAACAACACCCAACTCAAAGGTCCTTGAGCTCACGATCAGAAACAATTCGTAGCCAAAATATGGAGCGAGAAAGCGAGAGATATCCTCAAATATTTAATTCTTCTCTAATTCAATAAAGTCATTTCTCATTATACAATGACTGAAAGTGGGAAGTGTGAAGATACCCAAAGAAAAAACTCAAATACAGTTGAATTGTATGAATAAATTCCAAATATATATATAGTCAATTTTTTTTGTACAGTACGAAAGAATTTTGTAATGAGTTTACACACAAGTCTTCTTGGAAGAAGAAAAAAGGACTTTTCTCCTTTTCCTTTTGCACTTTCTCTTTCTCAGCATTCAAAAATATTTTCCCTTCTAATGAGTCCCCCCGTGTGACAATGAATACGATCAGGTTCACAGACAATGGAAAAGAGAGAGCAGGACACACAATCTAGAGGGATTTTTTTTTTCGTTTCCTTTTTTCCAAAGAATTCCTTGTATGAATATCAAAGACAGGAGGAGAGGGGAAGGAAAAGAGTTCAGAAAAGAATAAAGGAAAAAAGAAGAAGGTAAAACTTTTCTTTGGAAATTAGAATGAAATCAAGTCGATTCTATCGCATTAAAAAGACGTGACATTGCCTAAAGTAACGAAATTACTCTATCAGAGGGGAACTCTTGAGGAGAAAGATGTAAAAAAAAGAGAGAAAGAAAATTTACCTCGAGAGAAAAAAATATTCTTTTTTTTTCTCTTCATTTTGAACATTGGCAGGACAAGACAATTGAAATTGAATAGGGAAAAAGTAATTTCCTTGAAGGCAAAAAACCCCACTGTAGAGAATTTAGATTTAGAATTAGAATTTAGATCCGATGCTCAAACACTAAAACATTTGTAAAATATGACTTTTTTTTTTTTACTTTACTTCTTTCGTTCTCTTTAATGGAATTTCATTGAAATGTTTCCCTTCATCTACAATAAATCTCAGACAAATCCGCGGTTTCGACCTCCAACTTCATTGTATTCGTTCTTTACTTTGGAAAATAAGGATTTGAATAGTTGTATCTGTACAATCATGACACAATGATGTATTATTCCCCAATAATTGTTTTATACGTCTCTTCGTCACCTCCTTCTAATTAATTAATTACGGAATGCAATCTGACGGTACTCTCAATTTTAATTTGAGTCCTGGACTTTTTTTTTACAAGTCTACTAAAAAACAAATTCGTACAAATTTAATTTGAGTTCACCTGATTCTTATCATTAGATATATTATAGAAAAAAAGCTCTTTCAAAGACAAAAAACAACCTCGATACATAAAAAATGGAAACTGTGACAAGGTATTAACTTAAGATTGATTTGTGTTGTATGTACAGTTGTGTAATGTTAAATGTACAATGATGTATAAATTATCTATGTAAATGCCAGGGAAAACAATACGAAAAATATTCTACATTTTACTCGTCATTACAATATTTATATACCATGGAAATAATGACAGGATACGGGAGGACATTCCACATTCATATTATTCCTAATATTCCTACTCCATACCTATACATAAATATAAATAAGTACTAATAGACAGAGATAGACAATTGAAATACAGATATGAAACTACGTTATAAATTATATGTGACATAAGATATAACCACAGTACTGTGCTATGAAAAACAGAATAGAAATATGGAAACGCCACATCAAAAGCCTGAACTGTAGAAAGACAGGTCAAAAATACACTAAATCTAATGTTTGTACTTGTATTTCATGTTATTTGTTATTCGTAATTTGTCCTCCGATCCGAAAGAAAGGAAAGAAAGGAAGAAAGAAAGGAATCCGAATTGTAGTGTATGTATAAAAAATAAATGTCTAGCTGTAAAGATAAAAAAAATATACACACAAAAGCAAAACTATATTACACACAAATATTTTTAAATTATATATGCTTACTACAAAATACATAAATGATAAACTCTCCCATGTACAATAATGTGATTGTACAAACGGGACTCTCTTCAAGTAAATTGTGTTTCATGTACCTACATGTAGTTTGTATGTAGATGATTTGACCAAAAATAAATTTACTATATTATTTTCATTTCATCTTTTCCATTCAATTTATTTATTCAATTTATTCATTCATATATTCATACGTATTTGTGCATGCATAAAAAAAACCACACTGGGCTAATTGGGCTTGCATATATAAACATATGAACACATCAACACTTCATTGAACGCTCGCTCTGTGTATTCAAATTAACGGGGGAAAGTACAGGAAGTGTGGAATTTGTTCTAGGATATTCTAGTATTCTGAAATATCTGCATTGTTCGAATTCCACAGAGATTGGATTTGATCACACTGACGCCAATGGGAATCAAGGAGAGCTACGTGAGGAAATCAAAATGCAGACTGACGCTCCGGGACGAGACGAAGAAATAGAAATAGATTATTTTTTAAATATGCAACCGACAAATGGATTTTTTTCCCCTTAGTTAAAGTTAAAGTTTAGGTTTTTAGGTGGTTTGGATTGCGCTGTATGAAATGTGAAAATATTTATATACTCTTTTTACATAAAATGTATAGAAATATAGCAGAGAATTTGAGGAAATTCTAGAATATGAATACGGAATTGCATACCTACTTGAAGATACAGCAAGAGAGACACAGGGAGAGAAAGAGAGAAAGAGAGAGAGAAAGAGAGAGAGGACAAGCTGAGGACTGAATAAAATTTATCGTGTGGAATTCACCCGAGGATTTCTATTTAAATGAACGAGAGATAAGCGGCTTCCCATTTTCGTACCTACTTTGACTATTTCCAAAGGAAATTCAACGTTTTTAATGTTGTTTCTCCCTCCACACACTACACACACACTACACACACACACACTTTTCACCCACAGAACACACAGGGAAATTGGAAATGAAATATTTTTTTTTCTTCGTTTCCTCTCAAAGCGCTAATATTATTCTTGTCAACAAAGAAGAAACAAGAAAACAAGACACAAGAAAACACGAGAAGCTGGGAGAACATAAGAAAATGTGAAAGTCTTTGTCTTTACTGTTACTGTTATACTAGAGACATTAGGGGGGGGAATGGAGACCAATTCTGTCGTTTTTTTGGTACTTTTCAATCCAACTAGAGTCATGCAAGGGAATCAGCGTATGCTTAACTCTCTTTGTAACTGTGAAAATTGTACTTGTTTGAAATGATGAGAGACATTGTAAGCATTCATGTGGAAGTATTGTAGTAAAGAGGAAATTCTCGATAATGTGGAAAGTTGATGCATAAATAAAGGGAGGAAACACAGGGAACCACAATATGTCATACGTAATATTTAGGCTCACTCTTCTCCCAATAATATTAGCAATTGCAATTTCCTACTGAGCTGAATCATTTGACGAATGATGATAAAAAAAGACGTGTTCATTGTCTATAAGGACAAAGAGAGTTCAAAACATTTCAGAAATCGAGCTTTGAAATCATTCAGAGGAGCAGTCAATTTATGTACTTGATATATAATAATAATATACAAACGGGAGACGACGATGATATTCCTTTGTCGTTTACAATATTTTTCCTCTTTCCTATATTCCGAATCCATCTGTTTATTTTTAATGGAAAAAACAACAAGATGAAGGAATATTTGAAACGTTTTATAATACATTTGTTTTTTCATGTTTTAAAAATTGTTTATCTTTTCCTTATGTTTGTAACTGGAGTATTTGTGTGCAATGCGGCGATTTTTTTTACTGGGTACATTGCATTTCTAAAAAAAAACTTTCCTTATTTTATTTTTGGCGAGTGCACTCCTCTTTTACTCTTCCCCGCTTGTAATTTGGCCAAAGGAAATGGGAAAATTATTCAAAAGCGATTTCTATCAGCATTTCATTCCAAAAAACTCTTGTTTAGAATTTAAAAGACTACAATTTTATTCCATTTCACGAGTCTCCCTCTTCTTCTCTTTTTTCTTCTATTTGATATGAGAAAAGTACCTTTTCCTCTTCCTGCCCACTCTCTATCTTTCTCTCTCTCTCTCTCCATTCTATCCATGGTTTGCAAAACCATCTGTGTAGATTGTGAACTGAGGAAAAGATAAAGGAGACGCGGAGAAATGACTACCTTTTCCCTCTATTCTTCATCCTCAATTCTTGATTCTGTACTTGACTATTTCCATTTCCTTAAAATCCAATCCACCGCGGACAAAGTACGTGTAATAACGTGAATTCACCCATGGCAAATATCTTCTTTTTCCTACTTGTATCCCAATCATACGGTCGCCCACTTCATTCATTCTACTTTCTCTTTCTCTCATCCTCTTTCACTTTCCGCTTTCACTGCACACAAATACTGTAAGAAGAAAACAGGATGCGGTTACTCTTACTGCTTCGACTGCAATAATATTGTTTTGAAATGAATTCCAAAATAATTTACACATCAAATGATGGAAAAAATAGAGGCGACTCCTCAGCATACAAATTCAATTTGAAGAAGGTGAAAGGGATAAATGTGAGAGAAAGTTATGAGAATTCACTGAAGCAAGAGGAATGAAAATACATAGAGAGAGAGAGAGAGAAACCCAAATACCGAATACCGAAAAGATGACTATTTTGCGAGAGTGTCAAAATGAGGCTGGAGAAAAAGGGGCTTAGGGTTTTCCGAATGAAATCTTCATAATAATAAATTAGAATGGAAAAACAAATGACTGACGTGATGCCCGTATAAAAATATTCCGAGTACATACACTTGTTTTTTACGAGTAGGGTATTTTCTTTCTGATATATTTATTCTTTATGGAATATATATTTCCCTCGTTGAATGTATGAGGATTCCTATCCTTTCTCGTATCGTCACGAGCATATGCAATTTTGGGATGCTCAACTGCATTCTCGGGTTCTGGGGTTTCTACACACAGACATTTTTTATTTTATTTTTTTGTAGTTTATTGTGAGTCTTTTCATCGTTTGATCCGGATTGGGCCATTTTGTCTCTTTCCCTATTTTTCTTAGGGATAAAATAATGGTTTAATGTTGAAGGGAAGGAAGCGCTCAATGAAGCGAACTGTAATATGAATAGCCTCCTTTGAACTAACCCAACACTTCCCTCAAAACAAATCCTTTGTATATATATGTATATACAAATGATATGGTACACCGCACTTTAAATGTCCATAATGATTCCATTCACCCAAAATTACGAGCAGAAGCGTTCTTGAAATGTGTCTGCTTCATTTTCCACATGATTTGCTTTACATCGGCATCTTTGACCCTTTGATGATTCCTTTAAGGTTAAACGTTCAATAGATATAGACAATTCAGACTTGTGAAAGGTGGCTTTCACTTTGTGAAATTAACATGCGTCAATTTGATTGAGAAAGTTATCAGAAAACTCTTTAGTGGAATGTAACATTAATATTCCAATTAAAGATGACAAAGTAAAAGTACAGAAAACATTTTACTGTACAAATGATTTGAATGGACAAACTAAACCAAAACAATAAGTCAAGTGTATGAATTACCGAAAGTTTGTTTGGTCTTGGTCTTGCTTTCCTTTCGAGGTTCTGATTTTTTCCCGAAATTGATTAGCTAAAACACAGCAAGGAAAAGTAAGTAGGAATAAAAAAATTTTGGTTCTCCTTATTTAGTTCGCTCGTCGACTCAATTCAGCCATAAGATGGTACAACAAATCCGTTTTACGCTATACCAGGACATTCCATTAAAATTTCACTTGATGATTTGAAGCTAGTTTTCAAAATTATGAATAAATAGATAATGACGGACAGTTTTTGGTAATCGTCATGACTTTCCAACTTGGAACCTTTCTAAGTCAAAAGTTGTGAAATCGCATCATCATTACTAATGAATGCACTCATGACACGTTAAATCCCAGACGAATATTTTGCTCCGGGCTCACAGCAATGAAATCTACGAAACTAATTTGAAATTAATTTGAATTTACAAACAGTGCTTGCAGTCACGCATTGTGATATTCGACTAGAATTCATGGAATAATAATTAATATAAATTGAGAGTAGCTTTCGGGAGGGAATTCCCGAATTCCCTTGAATTCGCGAATTCACGAATTTACGAAAACTAAAATCAATTTGGTCTCAAAATCAAAGTCAAAGTCAGTATTAATACAGCTAGTTTGTATAGCTTGTTCTGTTCTTTCCTTATACTTTTTCATCGCCCAGTTTCCCAGTTTGGTAAACAAAATTTGCCCGGTAGGGAAAAAAGTAAGCTATTCGGACCATCCCAAATATTTTGAGCTCAGCGTGACAAGATTCAGTCCATAAAGAATATATATACTTTTACTTATTTTACTTTCGTTTATGCGGTGAGAGAGCCCACGCACACGAAACCATCTTTCTTTTTTATGGAGTAAACAAAGAAAGGGATATATATGGAGAGAGAGAGAGAGAGAGATATAAGCCAGTGAGGATGAGGAGGAACACACCACTCTCACCCACTGAGTAAATAAACGTACAAGTATTTCAATAAATGAAAGCCCCAACCCTGTGTACAAAAGTTGTGTATGTACAAGAAATGGGAAAATTGGATTGTTTGTGGAGAGAGAGAGAGAGAGAGAGAGAGAGAGAGAGCTTGAGAGGCGATGAACTCCGGTGTAAGTCGAGCAATCGTTTATCATTTCGTTTAATCTCATCCAACAACCAAAATGGTATGTCATATGACAAAGAGTCAACGATGATATGTGTGTGATGAATGACTGGATAAACTCTTCAACATGCTTTTGATCAGGTAAGGATAACACTCTCATTTACTCAGTAGAAAAGAAGAAACATTCAGAATAATTCGCATGAAGGAACCAAGAAAAGTTGTCCTAGGATTAACACCCTTGTGGATTCATTTCTTGTTGGAAACGGAACCCCACTACAAAGAGAAACGGAAACGACACATTTATTTTCCTTTAAAGATTATCCTTCCCTTGAACTTCATCTCGGAATCTCTTTTCGCCTTCGAATTCACATCAAATTTTCTACGCATTTCAATTCTGTCTCTGTCGCTATATGTCTTCCCCAGTTCAGTTCTTATCAGTAAAATCCCACCATCAGAAAGAAAGATAAAGAGACAAGAGCGTGATATTTGGCCATTTCAACTGTTTGTGTGTTGCTTACGATTATAGTTTTTGTTTCTTTTCCCCTTTCAAATGCCGCAGTATAATTTCCGTCCATAATTGTTTGGTTAAAGAAATCAAGCCGAATTGAGAAACTCTGGAGTCATTTGATTAATTTTGGATCAATTTCAAATTAAAAAGAACATCCAATATGTAGAACGTCAAAGATTGATGAAAAAATGTCAAGGAAATGTCCGTTTCTCTTGTATGTATGTAGGTACCAGAAAACAAATTGTAACTTGCAATTCTGAACTCGAACAGTCACCATCAGAGTTTTTTTCCTCAATTACTTTTTTCCCCCTTGGTTTTGTTCCTTCACAACCTTCGAGCTAGTACTTTTCCTTATCATACAACTCCATCTCCAATCTTTTTGCGGCTGGTTTTTTGTGCAAACCCAAATACTGTATACATATCGTACTGTCGAAGGGAAGAGAAGAGAAAAGATAATAACAAACTACAAAGTACAAAGTATATACAATGAATTTTAGATTGCTCTTCACCCTTTTACTTATACTGGCATTCGTATCGTACAGTACAGTAAGTACAATGCAGTGACTGTGGACGGCTACAAGTTAAGTAGAAAAAACAAGTTCCATAAACTTGATCATACAGATTAGACAACTATTTGCGTAGGGAAAGTATGCCCCAGTGAGGCGAAACCGTTCAATAAACTACTATTACTATTTGTCAGTGGACAATGCTTCCTTCCGCTTGTTCCATGCCAGTTTCAAGAAAGAACTATTTCTTCATTTAATCGGAAGAAGCAAAGAATTAGCTGTCATTGACACGTGCTGCTGCTCCAGTTCCTCCTAAACTCCTACTCTCACTTTGGCATTGGGGATTCATATATTCGACTCTCTTTCCTTCCTTCCTCTTTTTTACCTCGCACTTAACACACACACACAGACAGACAGACAGAGACACACGCACAATAAAATATTCTTGTACAACAAAAACTTAAAGTTGAACAGAGAACACTGTGCTGGAGGGAAAGTGTGTAGTTCGTCCACTGTAGTCCGTTGCCTTTACAGTTTACACACGGAAAGTGGTCTTAATACCAAGATTTTGGTGGTGTATAAGAAGAAGCCAAAGGAAAACAATACGATACGTAATACATGGTTGGATTTTACAAGCAAAAAGTCACAGCTTGTTTCTATTTCTACAGGTGATGGTGACGACGACGACAACGACAACGACGACAACGATGGAGATGGCAATGTCTTTGACGTTTGACAATATCTGTAGAATGGTCATGGCATATTTTAGACATGTTCTATGGATCTATCTATCTCTCTCTCTCTCTCTCTCTCTTTCTCCTTTCTTCTGTATATCCTCATTCTACGTTTCAGTGGTAACAGCTTTCTCGTTTCACGTGGGAATAAAGCCAAATTTTCAATCTGGCTTTGACTTCTACACTCTCTCAAGAGATAAATAGAGACCACACAGACACACAGACTCGCACACACACATACACACACACACACAAGTATATTAATAAAATATCAATATCATTTCAAGACATTTGAGTTTCTCCTTCAAAAGATCCACAGTCTCCCAGCAGTCAAATTGATGTCAATCTGAAATCCAAAAGTCTTGGTCAAAATACGATCCAGAGCCAAAAAACTAAAGTAAAAAGTACAAATTTGATTTTACATATGTGTGCTTTTGCAACATTTTTTTATTTGATTGTTTTTTGTGAAACTAACGCTTGAAACTTGGAAACGATTATTTGTTACATTTATTTTATTATTAGTGCCGTTTCCATGTATATGTATACATATACATATTTCACATGTACAGAGAAGAGGAATGAAACTTTCCCTTTCACTTGAGAACTGAGAAAAGAAATGGGGGATTCAACATGTTTCCAATAAGAAAATTGGGGAACGACCACGTCACACGGGAATTCCCTTCATTGACATTATTCCAAGAATATATCCGTATGACAATCATGTCCACACACACGCGGCGAATCATATGCTTTCCCTTTTCATGTCTCTTTCTCTCTCTCTTTCTTGTGAGTTGAGTATCGCAGCTTGTGGCTCACAGACTTTTCAACTTTATTTGACAGCAAAAGCGTCTAGTTTTGAGGATTTTAGAATGCTAGAGCGAGTGAAAGAGAGAAGGAGAAAAAATATATAACACGTTGTCATGTTTTGACTCGCGTGTTCAGTCCTCTTGGAAATCCCCAATTCAAATCAAATTTTACATTTAACCATGTACCAACTCCCCCTTTTTTTCGTTCCCCAGTTGTCTTTAAAAATAGAAGTTAGATTGAAAATGAATCAACGTGGCCTCATAAAAAATGTATATTAAATCACTAGTGAGAATTAAATATAAGCGAGATCCATCTCTAACGTAGTCTCTAGTTTCCAACCATCTTTCTCCGCACCTTGTGTACTAGGTATTTACAATTTTGTAATGTAAATCCCTGTTGTTGCCGTTTGTAGGCAAGTCATTCAAGGAAAAACACTGGAGAGCGAGAGAGAGAATTACATAGAAAACAAGCCATAAATTATGTGTACAAATTAATATTACAAACATTTTAATCATGTTATGAGCTTGCTGAAATGTCATACAAGTAGTTTTGGATACATGTCTTAACGTCCAGCTATATTCTATATACAAGTCTCTGGTTTTTCATTGAGTTTGGTATGTGTGTGTGTGTAGGGACTAATCTGTGTGCACACGTCCTCACGTCCTCATGCACGTCCACATATGTCCTATAATTTATATAATAGTATTTTTGTGTGGGCTCACTACTCACAAAAGTTTACTCTGAAAAACACACAGGCTCGAGTACTAATTGCATAGGTATATCACATGAATGTATAGTCGTCAGACAAACACTTGTTCCTATGGCCATTCTGATTTAACTCACGATCAGACCAGACTCAACTATACTTGGCAAACTCTACAGACAAAGTTGACAATTAAAACTTGACAAATGAGCTCATTCTCGCCAAGTGAGGAAACGACCGAATGAGAAAAGAGAGAGAGAGAGAGAGAGAGGGAGAGGGAGAGAGAGAAAAAGCACTCAAAACTTATGATACGGTAAAGCTCGTTATTGCCCCAGACGATACGATATGATGTGTATAAACTATTATGATTATGAGTTTTACCTAGACGGGGAAATCTCTCTCTTCCCATAACAATTGCCAACTTGGACTATAGGCCCTGGCGGGCCAACTACCAGTTTTTAGCCAATGTTTTCATGTACAGATACAGGTGCAAATTCGGATTCTATACGTATATACATGTGTCTGTGTGTGTGTGTGTATTTGTGTAAGTAGACTGCATCGTCGTAAACTAAAACTATGAAATGATTATTTGACAATTTTCTCCTTTCTCATTCCATTGTAGTAGAAAGAGAAGTTCGTGCGGTTATTCAATTCGAACAAATTATCGTTTGCCACAATTAAGATTTCCCTCACGAAATATAGAAATCAGAATCATGTATATATATGTGTGTGCCGTATGTACCATCAACTATAAGCCACAAATTTTATCCAGACTTGTAATAGTAATTAAGTCTCCTGTGTACACTGTAATTAGTAATCAAAGCCAAGTTTTTTTACACAACTTGAAAGAGATTCAAACAATAAAATAACAAATTAACAAATACATACTCTAACCTACCAGTCAGTGACTGGAGACAAGTGTAAAATTTGCTGTAGGATACGGATTTACACATTTTACACACTCACTCTACTAAGTTGTGTGTTGTGATATGTACATACTGAATCCTAATCAGTTTTTGCACAAAAAAATAATTGTTAGTAGCATAATAAAAAGGAAAAGTATTCTTCATTGAGTAATCACCACCTACGGCTCTTTTCATATACAACCAGCAAAAACAGCTCATACACACATACACATACAAAAGCAACAAATTTCTTATCGTTTCCTTTGAAAATTCCACAAACACTTGAAGCATTTTTCATACCTCCGCCTTTCATTTGAACGATTAGCAATAAAAATATGATTTTTTGTGTGTGTGTTTCATCCGAGAGTGCTAAAATACTCTGACTCGACTAACGAGTAAATTGCAATCAACTTTTTGACGGAGCGTTTCCCCCCTGTACGAAACATCATATTTACGTGGTTCAATCAAGAAGGACGAGTAAAATATAACTGATGCATTTTCTTTAAAAGGAAAGTTACCGGAAGTTCAAGTGTGAAATTATAGAGATTTTTCCAAATGGAAAAGTACATATATTATTATTATTATGTGAACGGGACAAAAAGATTACGACTGAGAACGAGCAAAAAAGAGAAAACAGGTTAGGAAGAAGCTTTCAAATGAAAGTAATAGCTAAAGTACATAATATTAATATTCTCCTTGTTTATATTCTGTTGTGATTCAAATGTAAAGTGCTCCCTGTAGATTTTCCCATGTCAGCAGTTGTCGTAGTTCAAATATTTAAACGGCAAACACCAATTGCAGAATTGACGGGAAATTAGTACAAACACTCGGCTCATAATTCTGTTTTTATTGCCAACAAGTTATTATTATTACCATTTTCTCATGCTTTCGGTTTTCTATATTTGAACTGGCGTTTATGAAAGTGCAAGTTCATTTGCATCAATTTCATGTTATTCAGCTAAGGATTTCGATTGGGCTCTAGTGAGTTGTGACAAATAAAGTGATTGCCTGCCTGCCTGAAAATAGTAAAAGTGAGTACAAAAGGGCAGAACATGAAAGCTCGATGACGATATAGTGATTTCCCTTGCATATGTAAGTTTGTATCTGATAAAATATTATATTACAGGAGCGGATGATACATGCATCAATAAATCTGTACATTGTGCAAAAACTTTAGCCATTTTTTATATATATACAATGGACAAAACTAGTCCACATTTTCCATCCATTTCCCTTCCAAAGGACAAACCCCAGAAAAAGAGCAAGAATAACGAGTGAAAGAGATAGGCAGGCACTCGTTAAAAAGCTTCCTCTTCGATCGCCGTCCCTTTTCACTCATTTTTTTTTATTTCTTGGTAAATATATTCTGTTAAAACAAAAGCGACTGCGTTAGCACTGCACACACACACACACATACAGTGATAAAGCATAAGAATGCCAATGCCAAGCTTGGATTTTTTCTAAAGTGGCCAATACCGACTACTATGAACTATGAAGGAAGGAAAACAAGCAGAGCGTTCCTGTGAGTAGAGCTGTACCAGTTTTCATAATGGTACGCAGTTGTTGGTAGTTTTAGTAGTTTGAAGGGAAAAAATCACATCGGTATGGGTGAGCACGAAAATTTGGCATAAAAAATATAAAAAAGCTGCATGTGAGTTGGTGTGTGTGTGTGTGTGTTTTTGTATGTAGATGGGAGATTCTCATGTGTGCATGTAAAATAGAGTTTGGGTCAATAGTACTGGAGACAATGCGAGCTACAGATAGAAAACACTGGGAGACCACAATGAGTCGGAATATAAGCCGCGCTCCAACATGAAAATTTTAAACACATTTTTATGTATATATGTAGCGTACAAGCCATTTTGGGATACATACATACATATCTTACATACAGTATACACACACAAACGTTCTCTCTCCCCTCTCTCTTTGAACTGAGCCTCCACATGCAAATTTTTGCTATTTCTCCCACGTACGTCTTATCTTACAAGTTCAAGTTTTCCCTATATATGAACCTGAAGGACGGGAAAAGAAAGACGACGAAAGAAAGACGAAAACACATAAACAATTTGCCACACACTTTATCTCCCGCTCCATGTCCCTTGGAGAAGAAGTCAGCCAGCCACTTTTGGGTTTATTTATATACTTACTTTCCTTTAAATTTTTTAATTTAAAATTACATGGAACGATTCAACATTCTGATTAATCATGGATAGTTTTTTTTTGTTTTTTTTTTTGCATATTCCCTAAATTATTTATTTTGCCAAGTTTCAAATATTTCTCGCCACTCTCTTCCACTTTCACACTTCCACAGAATATGTACAGAATATCTGTGGGAGTAGTAACCCGAAAAGCCAAAGTTCTTGCTCATACTACATTTCAGATGACTCCAAACACAAACTTCAAACTTCTTTTCAACAAGAAAAAAACCTCATACATACTTACAGTCTATAAATCTATTCGTGAGACTTTCTTTTTCGGCGAGAACGCGCGTCGAGTCCATGATGTCCTTGATTTTT
>JAIUND010000284.1:0-86277 GCA_034699125.1 Gisinianus flammeolus
GTCATCTTTTTAATCTCTTGTTTTCTAAACAGAGTGGGAAATTGATTCAGAAAATGTTTGATAAGATTCAAGATTTGTTTGAAGACCATAAATCTTTAGTTTTTCTTCTTATCGATGAAGTCGAGAGTTTAGCAAGTTGTCGTGTGTCGTCGGATTCTATTCGACTAGGTGAATTCTCTTTTAAAACAAATTGATGTGATTAAAAAGTAAGTGTGAAAAACAATTTCAAGTAACAATTTCCAAAATATGTCCATGAAAATGAATACTAATATAATATGGACGACAATATGTTTCATCTTTCAGGCATTCAAATGTGGTTGTTTTGACTACATCCAATGTTGTAGGTTCAATTGATTCGGCATTCATTGACCGTGCAGATCTCAAGATTTTTAAATTGAAATTTATGCTAGTTCTGTGAACGAACTCATTCGTGTTGGTATTTATAATAATACTCTTATTATTACTATATACTCATCCTTAGTCTTAGTAATACTAAGTTAGTATTACTTGGGGAGTTCAACACTTAAACTTTAACTCAAGTTAATTCTTTTAATTTTTAGTTTAGATAAGTATAGTGTTTCAATTTTTACTACTGAAGTAAACTAAATTTTGCAATAAAAACTAAGATCAAATACTTAAAAATAAAAGTCTCGTTTTCAAATTCTTTCATAATATTATTATTGTGACTATTGTGAGTATAGCAAAAAAACAACTTACGGGGTGTTGTTTAAAACACATTGAAAGACTTCAGTACAGTAACCGATTTGTAATTTCATTCTTTATTCGTAGGGAATGATTAGGCTTGAATCTCTGTGAGACTCTCAACAATCTGTATTAAATAATGTAAATGTAAACAATAAATCTTTTTCATTTTGAACAGAGATATATATATATATATACGTAATCTTGGTTGGTCCGCAACAAAACAAATATTCCATTTTTGCATGTGTGTTTAAGATCGAGTGTATTTTCCCCAAATATGCAACATGAAGACGGAAGCAATGAATAGGAGTGACATCACCAAAACTGGAACTGGTCCACTATAAAAAATGTTTTGTAAGAACATAAAAAAATCAGTTTGGGAGATCATCAAGTCATTTTTATCATCAAAGAATTTTATGAAATTTACGAAAAGGTACCGTATGGAAGTGTATTCATAAATTGGCTCTTTTTTTTCTTCTAAAAACACAAAAATGCCATATGATGAAAAATCTTACACTTTGATTCCGGGTGAGTCATCAGTGTAGAAACGCCACATAGATCCAGTTGATGTCGAAGGTCGAGTAGTTCTAGCTGCGGTTGTCGAGGTTGTTTTTCTTTGCCGAACAGTTCCTCCTCCACTTCCTCCAGCAGGTCTGGCAGTACCTCCAGCTCGAGGTGACCGACCACCGGCACCAACTGATGTTGAACTTGCGGGAGCAGGCTATATACAATCATAGTCAAAAAATGAAAAATGAACAATATTATCCTAATGATACAAGTACTACAAGTTTGTTATAAGTTTGATATATGTCGTATTTTCAAAATTTCAGTAATTGCGTGATGTGAAGTATAGCTAATAGTATAATACTTGAGTTAAAACTTTAACACAATAAATTGTACTTACCATGTTAGTTGATGAGTATATTTACTAAGATTATTATTATTATTGAACTTGAAAAAATATTTAGGTTAATAATTATAATTAACCGGCTTGTTTTGCTTCTATCCCCCCAAAAAAAAACTTTTACTTCTTCTTCTTACAGCTGTGTTGATAGAATGACTGCCAGAAAGCTTGGAAAAATTGAACCCGTTCGTTTTCTGTGTTCCACGTCTACGACACATCATCAACATTTTGGAAAATATTCATTTTGCCCCGTTGGCTTCTCAAGCATCTACCAGCAAGAATTCTCTCCACCGCCGTCTTTGCTTGGCCACCCTACAAACAGATGTGACCAGTGGATACTCGAAAGGAGTTGAAAGGTAGATACAAATTAAGTAATCTAAACTTTAACCTTAACTTAACTATAACTATTGCTTTAAGATTAGCTCCTTATCACGGGTACTATCATCATTTGTTTAAATATGTAGCCATTAAAATATTATTGCTTCCAACTAAAATGTATCCAAACAAGAAGACTTTATTTTATAGAAGTGCTATACATAGTATCAAGTATATATAGTTTTTTTTATAGGAATTTCTGTAAATAATAAATACACATTTATTTACTTAAGTAGGCAATATTTGTATATTTAAAATAAATAAATAAATAAATAATTTTAATTTATTTAAATGATCATGTTTTCCATAGATTCTTCCTTCAAACAGCTTGAAATGAAACTAAAAACTAAAAAAACAAGACCTGCAAGAAGAAGAGTGAATTCTCTCACCTGGGTGAGAGAATCAACTTGGAAGAAATCGAGAGGAGAATTGCAACCAACTCAAATTTCGAAAGAGAGCGAAGGAGCATACTGTATCAGTTGTTCTCGAGTCTCGATGGAGTGAAGAGATAAACGTCGTTCTCTTTGGATTTTTTCATAACTGTCATTATCATAATAATATTACTATTATTTATTGATACACAATTTATGTGCATGTGTTTTGTTCAACAACGTGTTAGTGTTAGTGTGTGTAACAATTTCCTGCAGTGGAAATTAAATAATCATAATAATTGATAATAATATCCATTAAAATTAAAGTAACTCTACTATATGGAGAGATTTTAAATATTAGCAAGTGTCTCGATGTGAAAAAGAAAAACGGAAGAAAAAAAATCACAATTTTTTTTTGAAATAAATGAATTCTTCAAATATAATAATAATATTATTATATATTTTACAAATATTTGAAATTCTTGATTTTAGTTATTATTAAAATACTATTTGTGTTTTTGATTAGTTTATGAAGAAAAAGGTTAATCAATCAATCCATCCATCAATTAATAAATCAACAAAGTTAAATATCCTAAAGTTCATAGTTAATATAGTTCGTGCTCGTCCTTATCGTCGTCATTTGAGAGGATAAAAAAAAAATGTATGAGAAATATATACATATATATAAAATGTGAAAATAGTTATATGTTTGGGTCAAGGAAGTGTTGTTGTTCATTTCATTTGAATTGCTGAAATGGAATCATCAGCACAAAGGTTACGTGACAATGACCCGGCAGTACCCAGGTGTGAATTGGATTCTAAAGGTTGCCTTTCCCTGGCAAATATTTTAGAATCCTTTAGTGTTGTGAGTGAAGAACATGCTTTTGCCCTTGTGATGATGTGTGCCAAAAGTTGTAAAACTGTTTTAAATGACCCATCACAACGTGGACAGTGTCTTTTGGTAACGGAAACTGAACATCTTCTCATTCATCGGGACGGACAAGTGCACCCCGATACTTTTACCTGTGACCCTGGAAAAGGTACACATATATATACATAATTGACAGCAAACTCATTTACAGTCCTAAACTAAATCTAAAACATATTTTTAAATCTATGAGCCCAGGGTTGTATAATAGGTACAAGTATTACCGCACTATACATACATATATACGAATTATCCTGGAATGTCGTTGGTCGATAGTGTATTACTACATATAATAGTATATATGTATGGATATAACAATCACTATTCCACCGTCTTTCAAGTACATACTTACATATACTCAGTTCATCCTTTCAACTTACGCATTCCTTTTGTACCAAAGTACTCAAAATCTTTCCGAACGAAAGTTGATGTATATTATGTAACCATAATAATAACAATAAGGATAAATCAGGAAAAAGATACATGAAATATATATACACCAGTGATACGATTTTGTTAAATTTACTACATTTTTAAACGTAATCTATGAATCATACTTAAAAAATAATATACATAAGTACTAGTACATCGTTTCAAATTCTTCTTTTTCTATATTTCTCTTTCCTCCATTTATGACCGAGTGGTATTTGTCGTCTTGTCTTTCTAACATTTCGATTAGACGTAATCTTTTATTACTATTATCATCCTTATGATTTATGATACAAATACACTCCAAAGGTTGTACACTCTAGAGTAACTTTAAAATTAAAGTTTTGTAATAATAAGAGAGGTATACATTTTATCTTTCTAAACTAATAGTTTAAGAGAGCATTTTGAGAGACCTTGCACTCGAAGCAGCAAATAACGATCCGTCATGTGTACAGATAGAGTTGTATGTTTGTGTACACTATGATTCACAATTTTAACTACATACATACATACTTAAATTTGGATGTATGTAGCTCTGTAGATACGTGTTGTTACATTTATTACTCATTTACTTCATTGGTAGTAGGAGTATATTTCATCCTTGGTTTCTTTTACATATAGAGTTATTCAAGGTGGATACCCATATAGTACATAACGAGCCCTCTAAAACTACATTTATATTGTTTTCTTGTCTATGCTCGATAACATAAAAGTATTTTAGTATTTACTCATCTTCGAATGAGTACTTGTTGATAGTTTAATGTTCCTTGACTTGAAAAACTAAAACTATGACCAAATCTTATGAGATTCGAACAACAAGATGAATTATCGTCGAGTGTTAGTGAAGTAATACCACATAAAGACTGTTGATGCATCACACGTGTGTGTAAACAGGAATAGAGGCCTCAATAAACTTATTTTAGAACTATATTTAGAGTAATAAGTATATTATAATTACAGCAGTTGTACAGGAAATTTTAATTCCCACAAGCTACAACTATATGTATGCATATACATGCCAATACATGGGTATATCGTTAAGTTTATTTTGTGGAGCAGGTAAGTACATACTTTTATGGTGCATGCATCTAATCTAAAGTAATTGCATATAAAACTTCTAGAGAATATGTATATATATTTATTATATATACATTTTATACAGAATGTATAAAATGTATAAAATTTTTATTTACTCATACACAAAAGGGCAAGTTGCAATTCTCTCTGTTTGTATATTGTAACAATATTATTGTTGAATATTATATAAAAGTCTTTGCTCTTGTGGTTGTGTGTACGAATGCGAATACTCTTGCGTGATGAGTTTTACTTTGACCGTGAAAAATTAAAAACAATACGCACACATCTTCATTCAATGAAGAGATTATAATGCAAAATAGTCTTATATATTATATCTTTATTACATTAGAAGCTAACTAACTAAAAAAGAGAATTATAATAATATTATCTCTTTTTTAAATCTGCTGCTTTATTTTACACAAATAGTGTGGACATGACTTTGTTAGACGAGTCAGTTAGTTACAGGTTAGAGCAGATACCAAGATAATACAAAAGTATTATTTGGTTGAGTATTTATGCATATTATATACTATATTGTATCACAGATCTGATACATACTCTATAATAAATTATATAAAAAAGGATTTATTCAGAGACGAATGTATTGAACTTGCCATCCCATATCAACCATATTATATAGTACTTATATTGCTAATAACATAATGTTTTTTACCTTTCGTTATTTTATTTTACTGAATCCACCCAGAATGACTCATACATCATCATCATCACCATCATGCCTAAAAAATAATTCCATGTCACGATTCCACATTTGAGTACATTCGTTATTCAATCTGAAATCTCAGTTTCGAGTAGGTATATATTGAAATCCCAGTTGTTAAAATTCACCTGTACTACATATAGGCTACATGGTATTACATTATTTATTCGGTATTGCATTCAGTTTTTTTTCCAAATTCCTGTCTGTTTCTTAATTAATACTGTTTTTTCATTGCATTTTTTTTAATAATTACGAAAGTATGCAGTGTGCAGAATGCATCTGCAACTGCATCAAACGTATTATGCGAAGGGTTATAGGAATTGTTGGTAAGAAGACTCGGGATGTCTTAGTATTCCATTCATATGTAATGAAATGATGGAATTAAAACAGGTATAGCTGTTTTACTTGATAGATCCAAGTTTTATGAAATATATTCCATTGTATTTTTGTTGTTAAAAAAATCCAAGCGAAATTAGCTGAACCTTAAATAGTTATTGATTGGGTAATCCATTTAAGTTTCAAATACACATTTTTGATGTATATAGAAGTATTATCATTTGGAAATGTAGGAAGAATTACTTGGAATATTTTAAATCAGCATGTGTGAAATGTGTACTAGTACAGTGTAGTCACACATTTTCTGTAGGTATTCTAGGTATACATTTCTGGACATTCGGTGAAAATATTTTTGTCCTTTTGGCATATTATATCATGTTCGTCCCTGGAAAGAAATACAGTTGACAATATATTATATTATTTTAGTTTTTAGTAAGGAGTATAGTTTATATATACACAGAGATTTTTTTGTATTTCTTTCCAATTCTAGTACACTGTACTATAAAGATGAGGGAGCTAACGTCATGATTTTGTAGCGCAGGGAAACATTGTTCAGTAAGTAGACTATACGGGAAATCGATTTTTGCCTCATGGTCATACACATACATGAAACCCAGATTTCAAAAGAAAACAACGAGTGAAACCCGCATGGTGAACTTTCATTAGGAGTAGAATTAAATACCATAAGCAAAGTTGAACTTTGTGTTTGTATAGGTGTAGTATTCAAAAATGAACAGATGGAGAGTAAAATCTTTGGAATTTGTTGTATTCTTAATGCTCAAGTGGAAAAGTCATGCATTCATTTATTAAAAGTTGTTTAATTGTAAACAATCGCAATTGAAGCAATGACTGTAATAATGTCTTTCTATACACCTACATAAGAAGAATTTTACGTGCGCAAGCAGAGTATGCGTAGAATACACATATTATCATCTGATTCTCTTCATATGATGTAGTAAAATTAAAGAGGAATTCTCAATCAGAAGAGGAATAATAGTTGATCATTTGGACTTTGAGATTTTAACCTGGAGAAGGAAACAACTTTTACAAACACACATCCATAAAGTTGTTCTTGATAGTTACGTATATTATTTTTCCTCTTGATATCATATAACCACATCAAACAATGTCTGTTTGGTGAATTCACTGACTTCTCTCTATACACTATAGTAAATATGCATTTTCTTGTATTTCCAAATTTCCATACATGGACCCATGGTGAAAATACAAAGAAATATGTAAGTAATATTTTATATTTCTCCAATAGTGCATTATTCTCACAATTTTAGTATGGAGAATTTTCATGAATATCGAATATTTTATCTACACAAAAATATTCGAGTATCGAGCACTGATGAATGCAGTATGTACAGATATAATACACATTGTATATACATAGGCTTTAAATATCAAACAGGAATAATTTTTTGTCTTCTAAATTTACATTTTTATACTGACAAACTTGATTTTCTCACGCATGAGATGTTATATTGTTACTTGTTACGCTTATGTAAACTTTTTTACATTGTTTTCCCATTGGTTTTAGTGTCCAAAGTTCTCGACTTTTATGTAGTTACAGGATTTGTGCACCAATGACATAATACAATATGTGCAATTTATCCTAGAATTTAATTGTAGCAACCTCAAAGTGCAATTTGAGTTATCCACGATGCCATATATTTACCTATACCTATACCAAAATATCTATCCATCTAAATAACTGGAATAATAATAAATCTTATCATACTGTCCATGTAGGGTTTAAACTTGTCATCCTGTGTGTAGTTTAAATTTAATTTGGTCCTTTAGCTCGTTGTAGAAACTCCCTATGCCAATCAAAGTTCATTATTAATCATTATATAAACCTTGCATCATGTTCTTAGTTGTATATGTAAACGTAAACGTGCATAGCTTGATCGGGAAATGTAAGAATGCATGGTATATAGTAGTAGACTCATCTTTAATGAAATCCTGAGTCATCGTGACATTTTCCAACAAATTGAGGAATGAATAAGTTTAGATGTAACCTTTTCACAAACGTACATTTATGTAAGGGGGAAGCAAATATACTAAAGTATAGCCACATTCTGTATACACTATTATAAATCATAAATTAAAACGCATAAGTGTTGTTTCCTTCCTATTTATAAAATATAAATTAACGAATGCAATAAAAAAATTAATGAATTCATAGAAACTTCTTATTATAGAAAGGAATTATGTATAAATTGTGTTGTGTATCCAGTATCTTTTCAAATTAAGAGAAGATTGGTTTGTTGAATTGATGATAATTAAAGCTGTACACTATTTGTACAAAAAAAGTCTGTACGGTACATAATAATTAAAACAAGTATGGTGGATAATTTGTTCGATACTAATTCATTTGTTTCTCTATTACAGGGCCTCCTAGGACAAAATGTTCATGTGAATACAAGGTAAGTAGTACTCTATTCGACTCAATCTAATTAATCTAATCTCAATCTAATTTTATGACCAACTACATATAATCTTCAGCCTACTCACCCCGAGAAGAGACCTTTGAGGATCCTCACGTTCTATCCATCTATAATCATTACCTACTATGAAAACCCCATTACTGAAAAGCCAACTTGCCTCTTTCTACATCATTTCCACCCTAAACTAATAGCCTCAAATAAAGACTCGGGGTGCCGAGGGATAAATATAGGAACTAAGGAAGCTATACACATAGTTACACACACGTTGACCATGTTAATGCAAGAGATCATGAAATTTTCAATGATAGCAAAAACTGGCCGAACCCTTCCGTATGAAAAGTCATAACCTTTATATCTATAGCTGACGTGTACAACATAAGTATATTCTACATACACTGTATATATGTTGCTGAAGGAAAATCGCATGTACAGTAGATAACATTTATGAATACCACTAATATCTATTGTTAGTACAAATAATGCAGTAATCCAAAGTAATACGTATTTTACGTAATATATAAATAGTCAATACTTGTAATACCGTATCACTATAATGATTATAATTTCTAATAGTAGCACTCATTGGATAATCCAAAAAGGATTATAATCCCTTTTGTATAAATATATTATAGACAATGAAAATAGAAAAAAATCATAGGTTCTATACGCAGTATAAGTTTTGAATGGACGCAATTTTGTGCCTTTTAATCTTTTTTAGCGTAGTAATTACGGATGGATGTACAAGAGATTGAACTTAAAACTTTGTCGTTATGAACATTTTTATAACGGCAGTTGGAAAAAGAAGAAACATCTAAATATCTCTTATTTTTTGAACACATTCTGGGACTGGGAATTAATACACATGTTATTTTGTAAATTTTCATCCAACTACATACCTGTTGCATGAAAGCTTGTAAAAAAATAATTAGTGTTATATTGAATCGAGACTCCCCGCGTCGATAGGTTATTATCAAAGTTGACCTTAATTTCCTGTTGACTATGCCGACTCATTCGTTTTATCTCATTCCGATGAATAGAAACTTAAAATATGTAGAGGTATAGGTGTACTGTATAGAATGATTGGTTTATGCGATACAGCGATTGAATGTACAGTATGTATGTACAGTCTCAAACTGATTTAATTGTTAACTTTATCTATAGTATCCTATGCACAAGATATAAAATGATCATACCCATTTAGCTGTAATAGCTACATATTTTTTTAAAGGCAACAAATATATAGTATAGTTGAGATATCTTAATTTTTTTCTCATTTCGGGTCTAGCTGTGAGGTACAAAAACAACCTTCTTAATAGCCGTATAATATTTCAATGTGTTAAAAAGAAGTGATCATGTATGAATTATTTTATCTAAAGTAATTTTATTGCCGATTCATGCACTATTCGAAACTTTCATTGCCATTTAATATTCAATATAAAATGCCCAGCATTGCAACTAGAGTATGAATAGTTGCACATGTGTATGTATCTATGTATAAAATATCACGTAACTGTAGATAAAATAAAATCCTAAAAATTCAGCAGATAGAATGAATGAATCTTACATGTGTGTAGATCGTGGACAATGAAAGTATATTTTTTATGTATATTCCTTTAAATAATAATATCAAATGGGCTACGAAAGATAATTGAACTTTAGATTAAATAAAGGATTAAAAAAAAATTCAAGTTGCATAAAAAAATCTCTAATTACATGTTTTATGATTTCTTAAAAACTAGAAATATAATAATGGAAAAAAGTTCTATTGTACACAGAAATGCTCGTCAGCGTTCAATCAATTTGCGATTATTATGTTGTATTCTTATTTCATAATTATAATCATGCACTTGGTTAGTCATGCACTTCAGTAATGTTTCTCCTTCCATTCACAGTTCAGTTGTCATATTTTTGTTAGTTCTCATAGGTTTCTGGTTTTGCAATAAAATAAATGCGAAAATTTATGCAAAAAGAATGTACTTTCGTAAGCATATAAAATTTCACATTGTGTAGTTTGAAGTGTATTGAATTTCATTGGAAAAAAGTTTTCAAATTGAACTTGGACAAATCTCAAAATAGAGAGAAGAAATAATAGGTAGGTTTAACTTAACATTGGTTGAGGCATTTACTTTGTTCATATAGCTAAATGATGTATAAAAATAAATCACTATTATAAATGTATAGAAAATGCATCTACATATTTGTAAACACACAGCCACACATGTGTAGAATGTGTAAATATCCTTATACATATTACTTATTGTATAAGTCAAATTTCCAGAGTTATAATAAACAAATGCAAATCTTTTGTTGTTGGGGGTTGCATTTGAGTTTGTCACTCTGATCTCTTGCAATATAATGATGCAGACTCTTTGCAGCATGACACACACTCTCTCTGTAAGCAACATTAATGTAATTTCATTTTATTTGGCTTCAGTTTAACTTTGCACAGCTTCAGCTATGTTTTCATACAGTTAGATGACTTGGTTGCAATAAAACTGATGCTTGGTGTGGTTTTTTTTGTGTATAAAGAATAGTAAATACATATATCGCGTACGCGGATGGTTGTTTTTGATGTAATTGTATGAATTCACATTATTATAATATAGTTTTTAAAGGTATCAAGGAAATTGAGATAATTTATGAGGTTGTACAAAGTGACTTTTACAAAGACTTTTCAGCTAATGTATTTTAAAGTATGTACAATTTAGCTAATAAGATATAGAGTAAGGAAGTCTTCGTTATTATTGGTTCAGTCAGATGAGGTTTAAATTTATTCCTTGACATTATGCCGATGGGTGATCGTAATTACGAGAAGATGATCAAACAGACGAAGCAGGTTTTCTAGCAGTAGGAGGCTCCTTTACGAACGATGAGTATGGCCATCATCAGAGAAAGATATCAGATATATATATATCTCTTGAGGAGATAGAGAGAAGATGATAGGTCAAAGAGGCTGCATGACTTTACTCGGATCGGTATTTTAGAGCTCTACAGATGATGGTGTGCACATGTGCACATAAACATGCACACAACCCCGTCAGACTTAAAGAATTATCATCCATTCATAGTATTATCATTTTGATCATCAGGGATAGAGCATTACCTAATTTACTTTGGAATCGAATACATATAAGCTTGTTCATTTATCTTCTGTATATGCAGGCAGATATTATTATTATTATTAGGCATATGCGTATAATCATTAAAATGTACTATATATATAAATGTGTGACGGTATGTATGTACAAACCTTTCAGTGTTTCCCCATGGTAAATTTCACAAAGATACAAGCCATGTCACATGTACCTACAGTATAGTTGTTGTAGGTATATGTAGAGAAACCTATAATGGTTAATCGCTATTGTCTGAGACGTAAGGGGGAAATTGTAAAATGTAATGTATATACTCGTAATAACAAGCTGCTAAAGTGGGCAACTCTCGGATGCATGCATGCGTTTATATGTGTAGTTTGTTGTTGCTTGTGGCGAGTAAATGCAAATTAATATAGGTAAGTCCACATTGAGATTTGCCTTGCGGTGCAGACTAATCAGTGGAATCAGCTTCACCGATGTATCAGAACAACACGAAATTATTGACTTGGTCGTCTTCTTTATTTCTCGATTCGCTAAGTCATTTCAGTTTTTCGGTGTTTATTATGCAAACATCTCTCTGTATGTACGTGTAGATATGACATAAAGTATATCATGGAAAATAAATCATAGTAGAAAAAGTATTCATTTTCATTACTTAGGGTATCATATTAGTTATATTTTGTGTATATGGTACAAAATAGTGATGGAATACTGCAAGTGCAGTATAAAAAGGAGCATATTCATGAGAAGTAGTAGAGATGGAGCCTGATTTTATAGACAATTCTCCGTGGATTTATAATATTTATAATGCATCTTTCAACTTCCCCGAGATGAGCATGTGCTAAATCAATGGAGATGGAAAAGATATATACACACTCACTGGCATCTTGTTACTTGGCAAGCTGAATGCTCAAATTCAGTGGAGCAATGGGCATAAAGTAATAAATTTCATATTTTGAAAAGCCTTGTGTATGGCCATTGCAAAAATGATAAGCAGTCCGTCGAGTGATGTACACCTTTATATGTAGTTATGTATAAGTACATTCTTTTACATGTACAAAAGCCAAAGAACATCTCTCAATCTCCCTCTCTCCCTTTCTATGTGTCAAAAAGTTTCTATAGGAAATGGAAATGCTGAGCTGGATATAGTTTCATACATAGAAGAAGATGTTCAGGTTTGGAACTGGTCGCTAAATGCAAGTTGTTTAAGCAGCAGAATATATACGCTTTGTGGCAATAGCAAATCATTGTTTTGTGAATAGCCAGTCAAACTTTTTGTCTATTACTGTTCTTGGAGTTGTCTGTTGATGCTACATGGCTGTCTATACGTGCCATCATATATAAGCCCAGAATTCACGCCTTTTTGAACCCAAAGACAAGAGAATAATCTTGTTTTCTCTTGCCTTACTACACAGAACAATGCAATTGGAGAAGTACAAATGCCTAGAACTACTACGAACAACAAACGGTTCTGTTGAAAATGAAGAGTAGTCACAGGGTTGGTTTCAATTGAATTCAGGAATTCGTTGATGAAGGGCAAAGAGTCGATGAGGCTGAGCGATCTCCTATACAGAATTCAAGCCTCATCATCATCATAACATATATACGAGAGACAGTTCGTCTGCATACAGTGAAAGAAATAATATCAATACTATACAATACGAGCAGAAAGAAATCTTTTGCATATGTACACACGTCTCACCGTTTGCTCGCTGGTAAATGATGCGTAGGGAGAGACAGAGACAGGGTGAGAGGGAATTGAGCAGAAGTAATTGCTAGCGAATCTCTTTCTAAACAGGTGTTTCGTTTACTCTATCGATGACCTGGAAATGCTCAACTGTACAAATAGCAATTATTCAACTGCTTAAAAACCACTTACTTTAAAAATCACAATGCTAATCAGAAGAGTTGCCAGTATTATGTTTTTTGTTTCTTATTATTTAATTAATTTTTTTGGGGAAAAAGTACAATAATTACAAATTACAATGTCGTTAGAGCAGGTTTGGGTTTTCGCATTGTTTTTAATGGCTTCAAAGCACGTTATAATTTTCATGAGATTGGTTGGTTTGGTTGTAGAGCTTGAAATTTTCTCAAATCTCAAGTCTTAATTGTCATTTCAATTGAAAAGGTTTTCTACATTTGCGAGACGATAATAATTATTATCATTGTATTGTGTAGGAATAGGAATGCATGTAGGTACTAGGTATACATATAACATAAGTATAGTTCCGCTTAACTGCTTAAGTATACGTTTAATATTCTTTAAATAAAATGAAAATTCCGACGAAAGAGATACAGACAATATTCATCATGTGATCACGCAAAGGTAAAAGCTTTCAACTATAAGCATAATATGCATTTAAATGCTCATGAATGTACATTTAGAAAGGAATCCTCACTTGGTGGTACATGAGGACATGAGCATTTTTTTTTAGAAATTTCTGGTTTTACAGATTATACGGGGGATTTATTTTACATTTAATTTTGTACTGTATAGATGTAAAATGCTGACGGAACCCGACAGAATGTCATGCAAATAGAGATTAATGTTTTTATGATAAATTTCTTTTAGCCATTGTTGGTTTTAGGAATTTGCGTGCATCCCGTCTCCTCTATAGTTGGTAGAATATAATAAGCTGATATGAGACATATTTGGCACATGCAGAAATGATTTGGTTGACCTCGAGTGCATTATGATATGATAACGACAAGTGAAAATATTTGCGTTTGTACACACGAAGCAAGGTTTTCTCGTTTCACCTCGGCATTTGCTCAAAGTATTATGTCTATTGTGGACATGTTTGTAGCATATTCTCAGATAAATGCTTAAAATCCATAAGTAAACAAAGTTAGAACGCGGACCATCCTTTTTCCGTATAATTAAAATTAAAAGAGTGTGTTGTGTGTATTCCCGTATGCAAGGAAGTATGATTCCGTCTTGTGGGTGGAGATAAAAAAGAACGATGAAGAATGTAGAAAGTAATGTAATATGATTTAATTGGATTACAAGTACTATCTGCCCATTCTCTAAACAAAGATATACAAATATAAACATGGAAATAACAGTAAATATTTTCTTTTTCGTTTCGAATTTAGATCATTGCAAATTTGGCAGAGGTAATTTTCCGCGCTTTGGATTTTGGTCTGGCAGATGATGAAGAACGTCACCTGAGTGCGGACTTGGAGTCTCTACTAGATGCCATGGCTTCTGCAGGTTGGTCACATAAAAATCATTAAATTTGTCTTAGTTCTCCCTCTTTCATGTTGACTATGTCTAAAGTTGACTTCTAACGAAGAAAGACATTTAGAAAAGAATGTACGTGTGAATGAAAACAAAATTACTGAGGATGGACTGCCCTTATAAAAACGATTTTTAGTGGGCTGTACCGTCATTACTACTTAACGCACAATCACAAAAGTAAAACCAAATTAAAATTTGGTCTGTGTAGATAACATTTAAAATAAATTTGGTCACATTGTGACATTCCAAGGTCAAGATATTCAATTTTGAAAAATAATCGGCCGTTTTGAACTTTTCCATTTCACTGCTTTTTTGAAAAGTCGAGTTTTTGAACCATTGAATTTGAAGTCAATTAAAATAAAAACAAAAAAAATTAATGTCGGAGTTCCTTTCTACTGTCATAAAGATACGATTTATAAAAAAAAAATGTATTCAAATTTTAATTCGTTTACCCACAGAGAAAAATTCGCTAAAATTCACTGTCGAACTTTTTTGAACTGTCATTTCCCATTCGTTTACATGGAGGGATGTGAAGAAGTGGCAAAAACGTATCATTCCACTGATCGTAAATTGCGTCTTTTTTAACTTTAACTTTCGATTGATACTTTAGACATAACTAAAACACATGTCACTCAAGTATGACATGAGTTTTGTCATTTCGCCCGTTTCTCTTGCCATGGCGTGTAAGAATACCCGTGGAAACTTGAATTTTAACCGATTTTTTTCAAAATTGAATATCTTGACCTTGGAATGTCACAATGTGACCAAATTTTTTTAAAATGTTATCTACACAGACCAAATTTTAATTTGGTTTTACTTTTGTGATTGTGCGTTAAGTAGTATTGACGGTACAGCCCACTAAAAATCGTTTTTATACCCTCTGTATCTTCAAAGCATACCGCTCCATATGTAAAAAAGGAGACTTAAATACTTTCCTCTTACCAGCATGAAATAATGCAACAAGATTAAAAAGTTGAGCGCATTTTCGCTTTTAGTGAGATGCTCAAACTCAAATGTCTAAGACGAAAAAAAACTATGCAACTAATACATGAGTAATGAAGTGAAAGGACACATGACGTTATAATAACAGTATTCTATACTTGACCATTTCCATATTATCATTATTGGGGGTCATTACATTTATTTGTACACTATTCGTATTTTTTATCGTGGTATATTGTTAGATGGCCAACAATACACTGGCATAGTTTGAAAGATGAAATATGAATTTGATAGTGAAGTGATGATTATGTATGGAGTTAATTTAGTATACATGTTCATGTGACTATTTATAATGGTAAAATCTGTACAAGAAATGTTCATTGTACGAGGTATTTGTGTTGCCAATTTGTATACATAACCGAATTTGAGATTGTTCATTGAGACGAGAGCAAATAGTAAAAGAGAAGAAGAAGAGATTCCAGTTAATCGTAACGTAATATATTACAGGATAATAATACAGAAAACTGTACTCTACCTGAAATTGTTCGTTGTTGACGAGGTAGAGAATGAAATAGAATTTAAATTGAAAACTCTATCGTATTTTATAGGCACTGTAAGATAATAATAGGAGTACCGGTGGGTTGGAGGAAGTTGGGTAGTCATTATTATGGATGCCATTTGTTATTTGGTGTGTGTGGTGTGTGTATACAATTAATACAGAGGGACGGTGATCATATATTAGATTCTCTTTCAAGTACGGATGCACCGATAACATTTTAAAACGTTGAGTTTAAAGTCTATTCGCCTCGTCATACTCGTCAACATATGCTAAAACTACCAACATATAGTTGAGTTGGTTCAATGATTGTTGTTGTGTATGATTTTTGATGGTGGCTTTGTAGTAATATTCGAGAGAGAGGAACAGAGACTTGTAGCATCCTGTGACAATATGATTTATAATCTGTGCACCATGTAATATTATTCTCATCTCTTATTCCTTGTGATTCCCTCTTTTATTTATTTGTATGTATATTTTTTCCGAGGTGCACATAACATCACATACAAAAACATAATACGTGTAGTTTTTTTGGTACTTTGTTTCGTTTGAGTCCTCGACTTAGGTTCGGTTAGCCTCAGAGGACATTAAAATGATGATTGTGTAGCGTGTAGGATTTATAATTGGCATTACTGAGCTTAGTTGCCGTATGATGTTCATGACATGGGGAATCCTCATCGAGAAGATCCAGTTGGAGGAAGTAAATTTCAAGACGATGTAATGCGTAGGTTTTTGTCAAGAAAAAACTTGAAAGACATTTTATATATTATGCAGCATAATTTTTGCTTGTGTTTATATATATAAACTGTCATTCTCGTATAGCTCGTAAATTCTCTTTGCATTGTATGCATGTGAGTGTCTTGCGTTTTGAATGGGTGTTTCATAGTCAAGGTAACTTTTGTGCATTTGTGCACAGTTCCCTATTCTCCGTTCTGGCATCTGTTTGTTGATGATAGTAAATGCAGTCAACAGAAAAATGACATGTTCCGAAGTCAGAAGAAGGAGCATGGAGTTAGTCACTGTTGTACTCACTGCTTGGCATAATGGACAAGGAAGTGTAACAAGTTTAAAGAAAATAATGACGATCATCAAAAGTGACTGGAGGAACGAAACCAGAGGCGAACATATACATATACGTAAGTATATATATGGGCATTGCATGCCTGCATATCTATACGACATAGGAGCACCAAGAATATAATCTCGTCAGCAAATTTTCTTCAAGAAATCACCTGCTGCTAGATAAGATGATTGTTATAATTTATCATGCCGCGAAAAATCTTTTGTTGGCTGCACGATCGTACTTTGAATTAGCTATATAGCTATGACGAGGCGAAGGCAAAGTGAGCCCTTACCTCCAAAGACTCCAAACCCATTACAATGTAGCAAAGTCGGTTAGGTATGTACAGACTACAGATACGATACGATGATTATTTTTTTTATCAAGTTGGTCAAAGTAAAGTGCGATGGACACTGCTCAGTATTGTATTGTACATGACCACCATATATTAAAGTGGAATTACCGCCATTGATTGCTGTGGTTTGTGTGTGTGTGCGATTGTTATTTCTTCTCATTTTATCGTATAGCTACAATAATTTGTATGAATCACGCTGTCTTTTACTGTACCTATGTATATTCATGCATGTTTACATATATTAAATATTTATATCTTATTTTTGTTATTTTTATTTTATTCAGACACGAATCTTGCTGCCATATAGTATCAACGTTTTAAAAAATAATAAATCTACATATATGATTTCTATATACAAGTAGTAATTGAGCTTCGGGACTAAAATTCTAGATCTGAGACGCATCAGACCATCATATCATATTTTCGAGTCGCCCGTTTTTTAAGTTGGTTTTTATACTGTCTCTGCCATTATTATTTTAACATTTTTGTAGAGTTCTGTACTATAGTTTTGACTTTCGAAAGAATTCGAATCAAATTCAAGTTTTTCATTGTAGTATAGCCGGTATATATTAGTCTTCTTTTTCCTATTCCTCTCTGTTCCTGAGATTACGGGCGTTTTTCCCCCGACATAAGCAGCAATTTACTACCAACTCGTTTTTCATGGGATTGCAATTTCATTTGTAGTTGACAAAAAGATTTTTTACTCTGGATTGAATGATTATCGTATGACTCGGTGCATTCCTACATTATTTTGTGGCTCTCCTTCTCTTTCGTTCGTTATATGTCTTGGACCGAGACGCTCGGTATACATAGTAATACATACTGCGTCTCAGTGTATTTTCAAATTTTCAATGTGATGTAACTTACATCATGTAAGTGCATGACATGAGCTTGAGTAGCTGTCGCTGGACATACATGGCTATGCACGAATCTTTCGGCTTTTGTTATTATACTATGTCTCTTCTCAATGTCGGCTCGTCGCGGTCGGACTCGAATCACCAAGTAACTTGAAACACCCACAACTAGTTGAATGCAACACCAAGACTGACTAACTAAAGGGCCCAAATGATTCGTTTTTGTGCACAGAATGCCTTGTGGAATAGTCCATTTCATCCTTGACATCGTTCTCTTGTAAATCTGATGGCTATTAAATAATAGATGCATCTCTTGCGTTTTTCCCTCCTGTACTCTCTTCAAGTCATCCTCTTCCTTTCTTCACGATTCTTTTTTATTCCTTTTTCGTCTCTTCCAGCTACGCCAGGAACGAAAAATTCTTCTTTCAGTTCATTGCCTTCTTCGTTTAGACACTTTTACCGTCCACACTATTTGGTCAGAGTTGAAAAAAAGCCATCATCATATGTAATCCTAATTATTATCTATCATTAGAGTTGAGGAGTGATAATGAGTTGAGTTGGGCTGCTTCAATTGTATAACTTGACGAAGCTTCTCGCGTTAGCATCAAGAATTTCAGTTGAGTGTACAAAGCTATAGTGCTTCCTGTATTATGCTCTTAATGACAAACGCACTTTTATTTAGACTCGGGGATTTGGCAGACTCATTGCTTGTTAAAAACAGCATTTGAATTCTGGTGAATGAGAAGGGATCTGTATGTGTGTATGCACACATAATGTTGGCGACTCTTTTTTGCCACTTTATCGTCAAATCCATCAATAGTAATTTTCAACATTAAGAAACAGCTATCTAATTTCTACTGTCAATTTGATGACGAGCTCTTCTGAATTAGTTGCACGATTATGTACAGTCTAGCATTTTTTTTCAAAATGAAAACGTATTGTGTAATGTTTTAAAATTACTTTCCCTGTACCGTAATTGTCAGCGCCGTCTTTTTTTCAAGTCCACACAAAGAATATTGGCAGTGCAAGAATAAAATATAGCATAGAATCAGATGAGGATCAACTGAAAGTATGATTGAAATTAATAATGCCAGCTATCTATCTATACCTACTGCTAGTACGTTCTCTCGGATTCAAAATACGTTAGCGTGCATGTGGATTATTTTTTACAGTTTAAGTATGAATTGCAGAATTTCGTGATACCATAAAATTTTCAATGTTCAATTGTTTCCCCCGATGTACGTTCTAAATAATCTCCGACTTGTTAATTTGGTGATATTCAAAGGATGAATCAATGTATCCCGGAATGGTACATGGATACTTTCAATTTGGACTTTTGACATCACGATGATTTTTTATGAACTGCCACCGGATTTACGGTGCATTTTAATTTTAGCCAGCTCTCAACTCTCACTTTTTTTTGTAAGTAAAGACTAATGGAATTTGTAGAGGAAGAAGTCCAAAGGAATAGGCGTTATCACATTTCGTGCCATCGCATATCCTGGAATGATGAATAGGCTATTAATAATAGCTATTATCTATATTCTATTACGGGTATTCTGTGGCGATAACAATACACGGGTATATAATAATACATGTTCTTCATCATCATAGAATTAATATTTCCACATACATAGTAGAGTCCATAGTTATTTTATCCCCACGTGATGTTGTTATTACGTGGGGTTGGCTAATGTTGATATTGGCTTTACGTTTGAACAGTATAATCCGAACACAGGCCTCAATATTTACACACATGTTCGACGGTGAGCCTCGAAAGATTACTTTTACAAGTACACACAAAGGTCTACATGATTTATAATTGCATGGAAAATATTTAGATTCGGTTGAAATGAAAAATCTACATGGCACGCTTTTCCCTTGTCTAAAGGTAATTAATTTACATTGTTGGCCATCTCTTATTTTTTCAATAGTGTGTGTAATGAGCATGTGTTTGTGGTTCTTAAATGAGTATAAAAGAACTCTCTCGTTCCCTACGCATAAAACGTGGATAAACACAAAGAATATCTTGTTTCTTCAACAAGCTTTCTCATATATATGTTACTCTCGAATATCCAAATTGTCATTCTGCTGTACACAATTCTACACATATTGTAGTTGACTATATAAAAGCTTCAGAAAATTAAATGCTTTTAAATTTTGAGCTTGAATGGTTTTAAAACTTGGGATAGTTGCAACCTAGAAATTTTCAAATGGCATATGCACAGCGACCTTATTACCTATATAAGCCAGAAAGTGTGTGTGTATAAGCAATGTGACTAATATTTATATAAAATGAAATAAATGTTGTGAGTTTGGGCAGTAAAAAACAATGTACAAGTCCGCTCATTGGTCATCCACTACAACAATAATAGCATACTAAGGCTATTACACTCTATATCCAAATGATGTATCAGAAGTAATAACATGGAAAATATACATTTTGTTTGGTATAAAATAGCAATAATAAGATAGATATTATTATTATTTTGACGCTGATAACCCTTTAGTTTTGCTTATCTAAGTCATCGGTCGTAGGAAGTGAGAATAGCGAGGGAATTTTATATGTATGGAAAGAATGTCAACAAAATTTTAAGTTGTAACAGTAAAAGATTCTCTCTCGTTCTCTACTCTCAAATGTCCACGTAAACGTGATACATGACCATGTGGGAGTTGTAGTTAGACTGCCTCTACGCTCACGTTTATTATGTTTTTTTGAGTTCTCTTCTTCAAATTCTTTTCCTGTCTCTTTCTTTTCTTTTTCTTGCTCTCAAAAAGATTTTACACCTTGTACACCATTGAAAACAAAATATTCCTTATCTGTAGGAAAATCCACTGTTCAAGTCAGTTTTTTTTGTATAATATTTTTAGTAAGCTTACAATAAATGATAAAAACAAAATTATTTGTCTAGAGCTTGTAAATGTATTGTCTGATTTTCAATATAAAAAACTGTAGATTCATTTGTTATCTTGCCGAATTGTTTAAAAAAAATGGTGGAGCTACAGAAATGTGTGCATGCAATTCAAAGCAGTTTGTAAAATATTTCCCTTGAGCTACACAGTAAAATTATAATGATCGTAAAAAATAAAATATAAATATCGTAAATGATGATTACGACTTACGACTAGGGAGTGTTCAGTAGCAAAGTAGACGAGACGAAAGACGAAGAAGAAAATAAAAGACAAGAAAAAATTGCCGTGCGTGTAATAACCTATGTTCCAGTTTGGCTAGAACCATGACATTGGTATGGATGTACATACATACCCAATCCGTTTCTCATTGTTGGATATAAAGGCTAGGTTTTTATCGTCTTTTTTTAAAAACTAACTCTGGTTTTCAAAGAGTCTGCATGAGAACTTGACAGCTACTGTAGTTCGTTGCTATGCACATGTTGTACTTCCTGTGTAAGAATCAAACTTGGTCCCGATTGGAGCGTCAGAAATCAAAAGTACCCATCTACATGCAGGTTATTTCCCACACAGGATAAAAAGATTAAATGATTTCAATTGCCCTTGTAAAACAACTGACTTGAACAAAGGCCCTGATATTGCAGTTTACAGTGAAATGCTTCGTAATGACTGTTGTTACTTCTCAGGTAGATATCACATTCCCTTTCACATATCAACTTTAACAATCCTTTGGGATGTTACCCACCTTCCACCTTGTAACCAAGTAGGTATCTATATACTATATAGGTATAAGTGAATTCACAGCAACTGCAGTAATACACACTTCCGTTTTAACCTAGGGAGAAAAGCGTTCATGCGTGTTGTGGAAAAATTCCATTTTCAAATGCTGGTACCCATTTACAATGGGACTGTATACGAAAAATTAACCTATACCTGACCATAATTTTTTTAAGCTATTTCATTCTATTTTCATGTTTTAAAATATTTTCTTTTATTGTTTTATGGTAGTCATTTAATAAATATATCCGAAGAAGTAAGAAGTATATACAGTTAGATTTTTAAAACATTCCTCTATTATATTATGATTATTGTTACAATAAAATTCTGATTTTGAAAGCTTACTTTTGACATTGTACATTCATATTTCTATTAAAAAAAACTTGATACTTAATTTTTTTGCCAAGATTGTATGTATAATATATATATTATGTAGAAGCATTATGTATTGGAGAACGTTCGGTTTTTCGTGTCGAATTATAACGCGGTTTGCATGTTGTGAAAGATAAATGCTGTTTTAGAGTAAAATGCGAAGAAAAAGGCAGATGGTAGTCCTAAATTTAATGTACATTAATTTAGCGTCAAGGAGTCCGAATTACAGGAAGTTGAACTATTTTGAAATTATGTCTTTGTTAAAGCTTTGTCCAATTGTTTGCCAATAAAAGAAAGTTTGCATTACCGACCGTGGTTGCTCAAGTCATATCGTTGTAATTGAAGCGCTGTAGTTTTTTACGCTATAGTTTTGAATTTACGTAGATTCAAAATTGTGCAGATCTCGAACTCACTGCCACCGTGCTCTCAATATAGCCTTATTTTATTGTAAAAATATAAAAAAAGGAAGAAATGGAAGCAGACTTTGAAGAGGTAAATAGTCGGACATTTTAGGCTGATTTGAGTAAATGTCATATAATTTATGTGAACCATTACAATGGCCTATATAAACATGAGCGAAGGATACGGACAAAGCTGCAAAAAAAACTCATAATTTGATAAAAAGGGACATTGAACGAGATTTACCAATGTACATAGTACATACTAAGTTCTATTTCTGTTCTCAGAAAGAATTCAAAAGAATTTGATGGTTCATTCTTAATGAAAGTATATATAGTGAAGGGGTATGAAAATCAGACTGCTTGTCTCAAAATATGTACAGGAAATAGCAAGAGATCATACCTGGGTAGATATGTAGATAGGTATGCTTACATTTACCTTTTATACATGTGTATTATAAATGTACCCATGGACCCACGGGAATGCATGGCATATTTTTGAAAGGAAGAAAGCCGCAATTCTAATGTATGCTCGTCGATCATGTTAAAAACTACCATTTCAAGAAACACCACACACTGTTTCATTTTCAAGAGAGTCTGTATTCCTTTCGAGTACTTCTGGGTAACCTGAACTGCATTGTAGTTTCATAGTTCAATTTGAGTGTTTGTGTAATACACAATGTGTATGCATTAGTGAGTGTATTACATACCTTTTATGTGTGTAGGAGTAATACTTCCCTACATTTAAAGAAACTATAATATATACACTCAGAGTTTAGCTGATTATTAAAAAAATATATACAAAAATGGGATTGAGTTAAGATAATGAATATAAGGATGAAAATCAGGCAAGGGTAGGGCCGACGTCAAGTGGTGATAGAGTTCTTAACGCGCTTACCGTTTTATTCTAAAGACACAGGATGATTTTTACACTCGATGGCTCTCAATATATTGTAGTTAAAATGTATACACAGATTCAGAAAGAAACGTATTTATAATCCGTCGTATAGAGTAGTACACTGTACGCTTAAGTTTAACTCACTCATTGTTTCAAATGTTGGAGAACGTTCCTAGGAGTAAAATAGTTCCAAGTCATAAAGTAAATTGAATGTATAAGACTCCCAGAATATTGTGAGAAGTGTGTGTTCACTGTACAGCGTAAAAACTATATGTCGCTGCAAACAATGACATTCCACAGAGAGCAACCTGAAACGGTGAACAATGGTTAAATCGTAATAATATTTATAGTTTGGTCAGACTGTTTTAGTCTGCATTTGTCACATGGCTTGTCTTTTTTGTTTATGCTATGGTAATGATAATGAAAGGCCAACAGGCAAAACACAGGTGTAATCGCATCATGTTAAATGAATTCGTCCGTTCATGGATGAATACGTAAATCGTGGACACGAGAAATGAGTAAATATTACTAAATATATACACATGCAAGCGTTGCGTAGACGTGAGTAATCTAAAGTTCTCCGAGAGTTTTAAAATAGTTGTTACATGGCAGTCATTGCACAGTACAATTGAGTATGAGGTATATTTTATATATCTGTATACCAGTTTCGTTCGTGCATGCGTTCGATTGTATTTTCGATTTGTGACGGTTGCTTCATCTGAGGATAATTTGAGCCGAGGTGAGCTCAGAATGCTCTCATATGTGTATTCAGTATGAGGACATGATGATAAAAGTAACAACAACATCAGAGTTTTTAGTTGTTATGCTTACGAACAAGTGCTAGTTACGTTCAGTTCATAAGTGCAAGGACATTCTCCTCATCTCCTCTCTGCTCTGCTTTGGAGAAAGTAGGTACAAGGTTCCGTCTCTATCTTCAATACAGAACAATCGAAGCCGAACGATTTAAACCAGGGATAGAATGATAGAAACGTATTTAAAATCATAGCAGCCATGTTGTACATATTACTATCCATTCATGCATGTGTTGTGGAAAAATTGATTCGTATTGTCATCTTTGTATTTTACATTATACACTTTGAAACGTCAGCTGTGCACAATACAGTGTATACAAAAAACTTGTTTGTTGCACAACTATAAATAACTATACTATTGTATCTATGGCCTATACGGGAATAACTTTTCTACGAACATAAGTCATATTCGACATTATCCCTCGAGGATTGTCACTTGCAATTACAAATCTGCAGATACGAAAGTAACTTCACATACACATCGTATAAAATTATGGTCAAGTCAAATGACAAGACTATAATATTTCAGCACAGATTGAAGTAATACAGATAATTAATTTCCCGAATGATGTTGAATATCGCTCACATCGCTCGTCGTAGTTCTTGATCCAAAAAATTCAGGACTACTGGGATTGTTTATACATATACAATATATATCAGTGGGAAACGTCGCGTAATAATTATACATCTGAGATTTATTTTATGTAATGCAGTGTGGTAGTGAAAGAAACAGACAATTGTGGTATGGCCCATGAAGTTATTGTTTTGTTTAATCAGTTGTCAAAGGCCGTAACACGTAAATAGTAAAAGGATTTTACAAAACGAAAATAAGAATTAAGATTTAGGCAACACTGCTAATGGTCATCTTATTTATTCCTTTCTTTCATGTAATTTTAATTTTTGAGCTCTAGTTACGTAAAGATTGGAGTTTTAAACTTTGGGTAATTGCAGGTGCTGTATTTTTGTGGACGCATAGAAATCTATAATGCAATTAATGTTACGACTGTGAAATCCATTTCACCTTCTTCTTGAACATTTGAAATTCAAATGAAGATTTAACAATAATTGTAATTGGAGAAAATATAGCAGGAGATTAACGGTTGTTGTTGTCGGCATAAAGCAGTATCAACCTTCATTCGACATGCTGAAACGTAGGTGTAAACTAGTCTGTACTTATTAAGGAGCAAAAAGTAATATATTAATAAGTTAGTCAAGCTTACGTAATATTTTGATGGCCACGAATTAAGCATTTGCTAAACTCACCTGCCTGTGGCAATACCATTTAATTTCATTACACATTCAGTTTTCTTAATGGTGAGCTGAAGTGAGACTAATAAATGATCATTACGCATTCCAATAAAAACAATCCAATCACATCACATTACGGTCATTTCCATGCAGTAATAAAATTATTTGACATCAGTTGCAAATCCAAGTCGTAATTGTGTGTATTCTTTTGAATCTCTTAGAAAAGCATATCAGTCTGCGTAATCAATGTCTTAGCATTCTCTATACGCCATAGACTTAAAAAAAAAATGGTTGTTGAATCGGTGGATAGACAACTGAACATTTATCATTATCCAAAGTATATTTGAGTTTGGATGACTGTACATATGTGAGTTACGTAAACTTGTGTACTATTAATATTAATCTTACGACTCTGGTATACTATACATTCCTTTCTCTGAGTATTGAATTGTATGCGTCCATATATTACCTAATCGGTAAGTTTTATCAAATGATCAAATGGGGAAATTTCAGGATTTTCAATTGGAAAATCCCGACTAGGAACCGTGACTTGGAAATAAAAACTTACTGGTGAAAGAACGTGTTGGTGTTGATTTTCATCAATGGAAATCAGCAACTGGACTTGTACATAGTTGAACATGAAATAATTTCTATTTTCTTATATTTCAACTTTTAGTCTGTACAGTTGGCATGTAAGTAATAGTCTATGCCCACCTGGGTATGTCTACCTATCTTTTGTGTGAGTATTGTTCGAATTCTCAAACACAAGAGAGTTGAGCTATGAAATTTATTGACAATCTCAGGTTTTTTACTTGCAGTAAGATCATTAACGTGCACTTAATAGGAAAGCCATCAGTAGGCTCTGTATATGAATGTACATTTAAAATAATACCTCGGACGAGAGACGTGAAGTTGTATACGATCAATGTATACGTGATCTTCTGAATATAATGACGATGAGATAAAATGAAACTAGTGGTCGACTTGTTGTAACATTTTATCTATGTGAAGACACTTTATTACTTGGAGGAATAATTGTAATTACATCTATATAGCTATAGCATACTATACATAGAATAGATACACACAAGCTATACTTATAAGTTAGTTTAGTATCCAACAAACTCTAGAAACCTACCTATTGTAATTTAAAGGTCATGGCATATCTTTAAACATTTCGGCTTCCCTTTAGACAATTTCTTACTTCGAGATTGAGCTCGTGTGGAGGCTATTTGCTAAATTGAATCGGTGTACAGATTCAATCATTGAAAACCTTTTTAGCCCAGCGTCCTTCAAAATTAGCGGGAAATGGACCGACGTCCCGCGCGGGACGTCACCGTCAGATAACATGTAATCCGTCGATTACATAGGAAAGCGGAGTACGAAATAAAAAAGTATTAACGTTAGATATTGTGGTGTTTTTAGTTAGTTGTCAATCATTTGACATCCCTTGAAACATGGCGGAAGTCAATCATTTGACATCCCTTGAAACATGGCGGAAGTCAATCATGGCATGCATTATTTCTGCCAAGTTAGATTCACATACGGCTTAGTAAACGGATTTTATTTTATGACAGCATAAAGATAATGCTATTTTCGAATAGAATGGATGTGGTATGTAAAGCTAAAGCTTAATAATAATAACGATAATTGTGAAAACTAAACAAATCTGTTGTTGTTGGGCTTCTTTAAGCGAAAAACGTAAAGGAAAGACTCTCTAAAAAGATTGCAAGCAGTGAAGCAAAGTAAAGAATAATAGCTTAAAATGCAGCCAAATACATAGCATGTAGCCAGTGCAGCTGTATACAGTGTGTATTATCATCAAAATTTACATTTCACTGACGTCAGAAACTTATGGACTGTTGTTTTGTGTGCATCTATATGAGGAATAGCGATGGGAAAATCGTTCCTTGTTAATGTTGTCATGGACATGCTATTAGTCTAGAAAACACAAAGTAAATTGCACTGTCTCGCTCTTGCATGAAATTGTTACAAGAGAAGTCAAAGATAAATAAGAAAGAGAAATGCCTGACTTTAGAATAGCTAATAGTTAACATAAAGTGAGTCATCTGGTTTGGAGGGAGTGTTTATATTTTAAAGGGAATGTCCGTGTGTTTGCATTAATTTTAAAAGCTTACAAGTAAGTTTTTGGGTTTTCACTCATATCTGTCATGTGTTCTCTCTAGTCGATACTCAAAGTGTGAAAAACGTCTCAAAGTGGCTGCTATTTATTTGCCAAGCACTTGTTGTGACTCTTAAGTAAATGTAATATATATTATTATTACTATATGAATTTAGAGAAAAAATGAAAGGCCGGAAGAATATCACACAACACTATTTCACGATACACCATGCCGAGATCACATGTTGATATTTCATATCCATTACTATATATGTGTAAACGGACGAACTGGCATACTCGGAGTGCAACCAATCATCATGTCCAGCTATTAATATATTATGTGTGGATGTATATGCATATCCTTACAAAGCATACTAAATACTTCCTGTGTGGCCAACTTTCGTCGACATTAGGCTGACTAGAAATACTGTTTGTGCACATGATATAGCTAATCTAGAATTTGAGAACACGACAAAAGTAGGGAAGAGTTCAAAGTTTGATAAAAATTGTGAAAACTTCAATATATAGAAGGAAAAAAAGAAGAGTTGATATTGTAGTAGAAAAAAAAGATACGAGAATGCAGAAAGTCAGAAACACAGACAGGCAGACACCATCACTTTACGAAAATCTACATATATACCTTAAAAGGGAAATTTGAACGGCATGAGATGAGTATGATAATGTTGATGAGATGAATTCAATTGTGCGTGGCTGACGATGACATGAGTAGAGACAGCTAGACGTGTAAAGAACCAGTATCATTGATTAATCAGAAGAACCGTTTGAAGTTAATATTTGCATAAATGCGTGAATGAGTTGAGTGTGAGCGAAACACAGATACACGCGTGTGTGGACTGCGGATTTGCAAGTTGAAGTCCAAATAAACCATTACTATGTATGTATGTATACATAATATGAGTACATACACTACATGCGATTTCTTTGTAAATTGCAAACAGCACACACATTTTTTACTTTGTTCCATTCAATACCACTCTCGAGTAATATTATTGTAATAATACAGACATGTTTTTTTTTCTGCGGAAAGATTTTGGTTGTAAAGTCAAGACTTGGTCTTTTATTATGTATATTGCGAATAATATCGCTTGTTCTCTTCACACTCTTAAAGATGTTTTATGTGGAGTGTGATGTGTAGTCTGTGCATATCTGCAACAATACCTATAGTTCTGAAGAATCAAGAAAGGTCTTTGAAGAGCCATCCACGATAGGTATTCAGCGCAATGGAAATGATTGTAAAGGGAGGAAAAGGAATGTGTGTTTTGGTGAATCTTAATGATTTAATCCATCTGCTGTTAAAAACAAGCTATATTAATGTGCGGCTGTAATAATTGCAGTGTCCAAAGGAGTTTGTAGCTTACATTCCAAGAGCATAAAATCCATTTACATATAATTTTATTACATTCATGCAATGCAACAACTTGCCTGGCCATGCATAGCATTTTCTCGAAACCATCTTGGTTATTTGGTACTCAACTCCGTGTGCAGTACACAAGTAGGTATTTATGAGAAATGCTCTTTAGTATCGTGTACATAATACATATGTGGAGCCCAAAAAGTTGAAGTAAAATAGTGTGTGTGTTTGTGTCGTTTTGGATCGTGTGTCTTCTCGTCTCTCCATTTGTGTACGCAGAGAGTACAGTGCTTTCTCAGTGACCCCGTTTAGTGTTTAGAATCATGTTCGGATCATTGAGTTTCGTGTCTCTCACCACATACATACAATGCTAGAATGTATACACATGATTACGTTATGGGTAAAAAGTGTTTCTTCACGCAGCCTCTGCACATCCCTTTTTTGACACAGCATGCAGACTATTGCAGACATGCATTTTATGCAAGGATTCTTTGTAATGATAATTCTCATGGATAAAGAACGAATTGGTTATAGAGTTGAACTTGCTAATCCAACGAAAAACTAAAGATTGTCTCTCACTCAGTTAGTTTGCCTTTTTATGGGGCTGCATATTATTATTGTTTTCAATCCGCTTTGTCATCCATCTTCTTTTTTCTGTACTCTGGCACCCGTCAGTCTCTGCCTGTGCTTCTAGTTTCACAAATGTTACAAGTGTTTGCATGCGTTTGGTGGAAAGATTTTCCGTCGAGTTGATGAATGTTTACCACTTTCTCAACCACGAACAAATATTATCATGGAAAATCGTAATTCAAAGTTTTAGTCGTCTTGGTGGCTCTTTGTAACAAGTTGGTGGACAAAGTAAGCATGAAGACTCATGAAGTTATTACAGAGTTTATGAATAGTATACAATGTACAATAAAAGAAAACAACATACAAACACAGGCAATACCTATTAGACATACCTATACATATATATAGAGAGGGGATACGATAGTATACGATAGTTTATTAGACATTGGTCGTTCAGAAATACAGATTCTCTATTACTTTGAATCCAAAGGTTCGTCTATTGTGAGTGGCACAGCTACCTATACAAAATAGTGTTGTGTGAGGAAGTTGTAAGTCTGAATAATGTGCTTTTTGACTTCCATTTTTAATTTTATAAGGCAATGATTTATTGAATCGAAAGTAGGTAAAAACGCATAAGAAACTAGATGCTTATGTATTATGTATGTATACAGTGTGCAGATGCAACATTTGCAACACTTCCATGATTACTTACCTATGTTGTGTATACACAATATACATACTTAGTGTATTCCTGCATAGTTGTTGAAGGAATTAGGAAGCAGAAGTCCATGAATGAAAGAAAGAATATAAAATTAGAGCACTTTGCAAGATTTTAACTACATAATACAAAAAAAATGTTCGAAGGGAAAAAGAAAAGGGAGTAGGCACGACTTTTGTTCAATTTAGCCATTTCGCTATTCAAGCTATTCAAGAGAATGTGAAGCTCATGAGTAGACGTAGACTCAATTCCTTTGTATTGTTCGGACTTGTGAATTCAATAGCACATGTATTATATATGATTATAGATAGCACAGAATAAAATATGAAATTGGTTTTCATTTTCTTGCTAATATTTTTTCGTCTTCTTTTCGAAAATATTTCCTTTAAAAACTGATGAGCTGTAGAATAAATGATAAAGGTAGTCATGAGATCAGATGAAGTTTGCGTGTGAAAGCCGGATTTTACTTGACTTTAAAAAACTGTGGTGATACAAAATGTGGGAGTAAAGTAGGCTTATTTTTAAAGTTTGCTCCAACAAACAAATTATAACCATTGCATGTTGTTGCACTTTTTATAACACACGAACAAGAAAGAGCGAGAGACTCACTTTTTTTAATACCTACAAAAATGAGGAAATACAGTTCATCGGCCTACCTGCTTGCTTGTCTTTCTTCCAACTTTTTCCAATGCGTTCCTCTGTTCATTCAAAGTCTTTCAGATTCCCGTACAAAATGTACGGCATTTAAAATGTTTTCGCCTTATTTCCAATTGATTGCAAGGATGAATCAGCACAGAGTGTTAAGAAGCAATCCAACTTGTTTCATGTCATGTTCTTCCTCAATCATTTGGTGATAGAGAGAGATCCTTTGATTACCAAATATTGGGATGAAATTTTTTCTGTAAAAAAAACTTTTCCGGCTACTTTTTTGCTATTGGTGAAGTCACTTTGTCAATCTAGAGGAGCTTTACTGCTTGCTTGTATTTACGTCTACAAGGGCTCTCGAAACAAAATGCAAAGCAGATTTGAAGAGATAAGGTTGAAGAACTTGCATTGTGGTCGAATAGGTATGATGATTGAAAAATTATTTGTGTGTGCTATTATTCTTATTCTATGTAATGTTGATGCGTGGAAGTAAACGGATAAAATGAATGATGATATTGAGACTTGCTATTCTGGAAAGGGACTCTCCCTTTAAGTTGTCTAGAATAATGTTATTCTTAGGCTGAACTTTAATTGCTAAGCTTGGATATTATAAAGTATCCTTAGACATTATTAACAATTACGCTTGGTTGTCGGGGGTTACTTTAATACCTAGGAGGGGTTAAGTTTTCAAGAGCTTGAAATCTCATGTTCTTTTTAATCAAGGAAATTCAATCGAAGAGTTATGGAAGATTCCTTGTAGGAGATGCAGAGTTAAAAATTAAAATTAAAATGAGAGTGTATCACTATACCACCCGCTGAAGAACGCCACACCCTGTAAACCAGCATATCATCATCCTCATCTGGTTTCCAGTTTCAAATGCATCTCAACTAAGTGTATAAATGACAATTTGTATACATATGCAAAACCATCATCTTACTTTAGCATTTTCTAGAGTCTAAAAAGTCAACTAATAAAGTTTCCTTCTCTTACTTAAATAGAACGTCGCTTAGTCTGCCATCCGACAGCTGAATAAATGAAAGGTTTTTTATATATATACATACATAGTCTAAGGAGAAAGATACACAAGTAGGTAGATGCGGTCGCCTGTTTTTACATTACATTTGTATGTGCACTTCACTTACGTTTTACAGGGCATTGAGTGTACACCTTTTCTTCAAGTCCATTTGGGTATACCTACATAGTACATAGGATATGGAATGAAAAGAGAATTTTTCATTGGATGACATGTTGGACAGACTTTAGAGTTGCGAGAGAGACTTCCATCGTTTACTTGTTGTATTTCTTGTGACCAAAACCAACCTCTTCGCTGTGACTGCCTCTTCGAAACTCTAAATGACAGACAGTACGGTGTTAGCGAGCGATGACCGAAAGAGCTATAAATCTTATGTGGAATTGCATCCATATAAATAGCTAGCCACATGAATAAAACAAGTAAATCTTTTATTTATCCATGCAAGGAACAAGCTTCCATTGCATCTCAGAACAAATTCCAGGATTTTAGTTAGTGGAGTAGGCAAGTTGACTTCTAGACACCATTCACTTGAGGCTATGTACACTTCGATGCTAACAATTTGTGCATTTTTATGTGTCAACGTACATTTGTATTTTCCTGGGCACCGTCTTGAATTTTTCAGCCTGTTAAATGCCCTTGGCGTTCAAAAAATATGTTCCTCTTTCCTTTGTATTTGACTCAAATGTTTACATATTTCTGTTTTTGTTTGTGTTGTACAAGAGTCTCACTCATTGCTCATCGACCATGCTTATCAACATAAAAATAGTAGATGGATCGTGTAAAAGTCTTTTAATACAACTACATAGTCTCTCCAACATTAACATTGTCTAAGACCATAGAAAGGACATGGCAGAAAATACTTTATTGACGAATAGACTTCAGGTGGATGCATGCTGAATGTAATGTGTTGTAGAACATACTTTTTCGATTTTGAAAATAGAGGCTTGTTGAGTGTTGACTTAGATTACATTGAAAACCTTCGGTCTGTTTACTTTTGATGGTTTAAAAGAGCGTGACTCAAGGAATTGTCAAGAGAGAAGATAATGCAGAGAATGGAAGGACAGGTTCATGCGTTGGCGTTCACTTGCGTATACGGTTACAAATTAAGATTCGTCAGTATTGGAATATGACACCATGCTCAAGTAATAGACTCTAATTCAAAATCTGAGCTCATTCGTCACCATCACCATCCTCATAATTTTATTCTTTAATGCCAATCGGTACCTTTTTGGACCTCTCAGATGCCTCTCAGCATATTGATTTTAATCTGTTTTTCCAATCACCATCATTATCGTGAAGCATTAAAAGGAAATAATCGAAATACCACACGCACCATGAACGATTCTTTTTTTTGAATGTTTGTTCCTTGTTCTTGTCAATAAATCAAATGCAAGAGCTGCAAAACGAATTTATACGTGACATTTTGGTAGCTTCTCAACGTCTCTTTTGTATTCACTCGAAATGAGTCAATATCACATTACAAAAGTTTGGATGATCTAGTTTAAAAATTTAACTGGTTTAAGTTAAGAGAAAAAATCTATTATTTTGTATTTTGTATTTACTGATAGCTTTTTCTCTCTCTCTTTCGTTTGCAACGGTTCGGTTGCCTTCCTTATTACCCAATTATAATGGTCAAAAGTATAGAAAATACATATACAAGCATTCCACAAGGGATTTTTTTTCTTGTACTTATTTACCCTTACATTCATCAAGATTTTTTTTGTAAACAAAGCTAATGTGTATAGCTCTGTAGGTTCTTCTAGGTCAGTTTGCATGAGGTTGGGTTTTTTAGGCGTGTGGGAGAGATTTTGAAATGTACTGTGCTTACAAACATATATGCATCTATACATCTGTGCATTGAAATCTTAATTACTTGAAGGAGTATCACCGTAAAGAGACAGAGAAAGGAATTGCTACTGCTACGCTACGGTCTAATCAAGAATAAAGTTAAGATGCATGTAGTGAGACATAAATGTAATTGTGTGTACTCGGAGGGTGCATAATTGTGATGGGATCTTTATGCAGTCACCTTGATTCTTTCAAAGGACATATAAATTACTCATAAATATTTCTTACAAATTAATTCTTTGTATGCTTTTATGAAGTAAATAACGAATAATTGGTAGGCCAAACCAAGAAATACCAAAAAGTCAAAGAACCTCACAACTACTTACTATGTTTGTATTTGTATTACTGTATGAAAATATTAGAGTTGGAGAAATGAACTCTGAGATTTGTGAACGCCACATAGTCATTGTTAATCATTATCATTTTATCTGTGCTAATGAGAAGCGTATTTGTTGTATTTGCTCAGTGCATTGTCTCTCTCTCTCTTTCTCTCACATGACTATCTATGGACGAGACACTGAAACTCTATAATTGCTATCCCTTGGTCTCCCTCTTGTACGGAATTATATGTATCCACGTATCTGACTGTACATACTTTTGTGGTAATGGTTGCTGACCTTTTAGATGAATTACACTCACAAAGAAAATATAATATTTAAGTAGGTAGGTTGGTTTGGAAGATAGTAGTAGCATATTTATCATTTTACCTTGTCTTCATTCAGCTTTTTGAACTATATTTAAAGTCTATAGCATACCTCAATTATTTGGACAGACATTCTTGCAACTTTTATTTCCTCATTTTAAGGTCAACAGCAGGAGTCATTTTAAAGTTAGAAATCATAATCACTGTTTTAGTTTTTCTTCATTGACAAAAATTAATATTATATGTTTTAGAAAGTGTTGACGGCTAATGGATAATGCATAATGACGTGTAAAAATGTGACGACTTGTGCACAAGTTGCTTTTTGTTTGTGCATGTGTTTAATTTTGTATAGATTTCGTAGACAGTTTTAAAAAAACTATTTTCTTTTTCAGTATGAGATTTGAAAGGTATATAAATGCTGATCCTAATAGTGATGTGATGATGAAACAAGTTGAAATGATGGTTATTATAAATTTTAAAGTAGTGATGAGATATGCCAAATTATGACAATGTGTATTAATACAATAATTGTCGACACAACTGGTTGGAATCACAGATGTACGCGTGTACGCTTTATTTGCAGACGGAACTGGCTACTATACACTATACAGCGTCTAACATGCAGTACAATAATGAATAAGCTCAATCATAATGTAATGCTTGGAAACTGCCAGAAGCTTTGAGCACTACATTACAAAGTAAAGATATATCATGTTCAAAGGAAATGTTGAGCCATGTGTACCATTGGCAAATAATAATTGTAGTGTATATTTGCTTAGCTTGGAGCCAAATAGTTTGTTCTGTGTCATATTTGTAAGATATTATTTGAAAATTTCCCGAACGTCTCAAATTTGTTCTATATCTACTGAACAAACCATGACAAAACAATTATGAGGATAAAGGAAAATGGATTTTAAGATTCGGTTATTAGTCTTTTTTTACAAGATTATTATTTGTGTATCTGTATTGTTTTAGTTGGACGGCTAGTCTAGTCTGATCTACGCATAGTGTGTTATTTCTTGAAAGCTCTTCATAAAAGCATGTCAAATTTTTATCTTGACTGTCGGCATCGACACCATTTTCTGCGTGCCTCTGTCTTTGATCTCTTCGTATTGTTCAAAAGTCAATACGGAAAGACTTTTTAAAGGAGGTATGTGTGTACTAGAGATGTCATATATCGGTCGTCTCAAATATCGATCATATCGTTATCGCTTGAACCTGATATCGGTCGATAAGCGATATATCGAATATATCGCTCAAAAAATTGAATTATATGTAGTGCAAGTTGAGAAATTTTTTTAAGGGCCCGAATACGATACTTTTCGCAATAAAATGACTATTTTATTTATTGCTAATCGTAAGGACCAATCAAGTAATTAAGTATAAACAATAAAATATAAGGCAAATACAAATTGAATTGAAAATTTAAAAAGGAAAAAAAAATTGAATCGAAAAATTTGAAAAATGCGCGGAAACATCGAGTTTTGCTCTATGGTTTCTCCAAAATTTTCTCTTTTTATCTAGTGTAAAAGAGCGATATATCGGAGATATATCGAAGGCATATATCGCTTATATCGATATCGCTCAAAAAGCCAAATATCGTACATATCGATAACGATATGCATATGACATCACTAGTGTGTACTGTGTACTTACTTGTAAGCGTATATTGACCAGCTTCATTTTAGAAATACTTTGCCTCTAAATGTGAGATGAGGATTGGGGATATGAGATGGATGTCATTGGCGATTGGCAACATCTGCCAATTAACGAACGAACATTATTGCTACAGTAAGGCATAATCATTTTTGCCAATGTGAATGAAAGCCACGCAGTATCGGCAGTTTCTTGTTTCGTTGTTAGTAGATGGAAAAATCTTAAAGTATAGTCATTATATTGGAAGACAAACATCATTCATCATGTTCGCATTATCATAACCATGGTACTATTTTCTATTAACGATAGACACCCCCAAACTTACATACACACACACACACACGCATGTATCAATAAAACGTGCTTATTAGTTAAATAACTAATGATGTATGTCTTGGGTGGAAGGACGCAGGCCTAGTACGTGTTATGCAGGGATTCAACTGTATTTATCGTTTGAAAAAATCAATTACGAGGAAAGCTAGTTGGTGTAAAATTTGATGGAGAACCACACGTAAAACATTGAAAGTTGACCAGGAAAAATAATACTAGTACCAAGGAAATATTACGAGCGTGTATATGTCTGAATATTTCAACCTGTGTATAGCTGTGTCAAATTGTCTTGTATTTGCGCGCTCAATTATTTCACTTGAAAACCGTTACATACTATGTATTTATTGTCCTGATTTGGAGAATTTACGGGAGAAATTATGATGAGAATGAGAAAATGCGCCGAGCACTACTTCGTACTGTAAAATTCAAGGAAGGATCAGGATAGCAAACTCTGAAACGAGTAAGGTATGAGGCATGAACTTAAGTATGCACTAAGTACTGAGGTTGGCTCATAATTTTTTCTTGAAGTGGAGGATTCCAAATGATTCTAAAATATGACATTCTTATTATTATGATTATGATGAACTGAAAAAAAAACTGTATACTGAGACGACGGATAATAACAACTTTGCTTTTTTACCATGTAGAAAAGTGTACAAAATCACAAATCATTATGCGTCTTTGTCATAAGCTTAATTCTACAAGCTATTTGTGTTATTGTTCAAGCAAGACTCGAGAGTAATATTAATCTTCAATGAAATTAGATATTAAGGAAAACATTATACCTTCCCTGCAATTTAAAACTGAAGCAAACTTTCATAATGCGAATTATTTTCATTTTACTGCATTGCACTGTACCGTTTGGAGTTACGCACTCTGCGAATGAAGGAACAAAGATTTCAATTATTTAAATTTTATTTCCCACTAATGAGTGACAGGCAATTAGTCCAAGTAAATGAAAGCATAGCGTAAGACAAATTATTGTCATTTTGCAACGGCTTTATTGCTACTTAAATGTTTAGAAGAAGCAAACATTCCTAGAGGACTCTTGTTTTCTTTTTGTCGTCCATTTTCCCGTGCATGTAAATAAAAATTCTCATGAGGAATCATGAGAAAAATGATTCAAATTTTTTATTGCTACACACTTGCAGTATTTTGTTTTTAGTTTTATTGATACTTATTGTTGATTGTCATTTGAACTAAATAGTGGATGACGTTCTGATGTGATTACATATGGAAATACGAATAACTTTCGTAAATCTAATCTATTATTGTACATGGTGGATTTACATTTACCTTTTGTTCAGAGTAGCGTTTTTGCATGGAATTGGACAGACGCATTTTTTAACATGCGGTTTCACTCAGATGTTCTGTCTGGCTCAAAACGTCTGGTTCTCTCTTGACTGTTATTACTTGTCACATAAAATAAACGTGGTTACAAATTATGCTAAAGTAACATTTTATCTTAACTGATAAAACAGAAACAGTTTGCAAAATGTTTCCTTGGTATGTTTACTGTCAATTGACAAGTGAAGTATTAGTTTCGCCAGTGGTAACAAAAATTTTCTCTACCGATGCTTGAAGACTAAAGTAATCAGAATTCCTGTGGTATACAGACTGACTATTAGATTTCCCAAATTCTGTTTTGTCCTTTTATAGAGTCAAATAACAACATGTGTATTGTAGATGTGGTTGAATTGCATAGTAGCAATATGCACACAAGAACAAAACTAAATTTAAATGGTACTTGTTTTAGTGTAGCAAGTAGTCAAATTACGAAAAAGTTTATTCTCTTACTTGAAGTGACCAGTGTATTGCACTCCCGCTGAACTCAAATTTTTTGTAGCATGGGCTTATGATGAATATTTTAGATGGGAATGTCAATGCTCATATGAATAGTCGGATTTGTTAAAATGTCAGATCTAATTTCTAATGGATGAAAGGCAAAAAAGAGTAGAGAATGTCAGAATGCATATTCTTATGTACGTACATTAATGTAGCATACATAGTTATATTAAAAAATTTGACTCGTGACCATTGTCTGTGGTTTGTGGGGACTCTGTGAACTTTTTTCACTTCCAAGTTAATGTATTCTTTGATGACATTTTGGTGGTACAGGTTGGTGTACATAATGTTGATGAATGTCCGATAATAATTATGATTCTATCTTACAAGCCGCCAAACTCCATCAGGATTCTGGCTAGTTGGGTATGTATAGATATCTTTACTAAAGATACAGACACATACATGCATATACTTATAGTGTACACGAGTAAAGATTCTTTACTCGTGTACACTTAGTAAGATAGAAATTCAGAAGAGGCGTGACAAATGATTAATTTAATAATTTTTCATAAGGAAGGAATTAAAAAGTATGTACATTACTTTATGTTTGCCTGTCATCTCCTGGTTTTTATGCAGCTCATTTGGAACAACATTAAACATTTACCGTAGGAGGATATTAGATGCACATACATACTTACTACTCGATGTAGCAATGTTGACTAATAAAGGACCTTTCTATAAGGATTTTGATGTGTTGTTTCATTTTTTCTCATCTGGGAGTGAGGAACGAATAAGAGGTTTACTTTCCTACTTATCATGCGCCGTTGTTTTAATTTAATAATGATTTTTTAAAAGGTTTCCGGTAAAGCTCATATTTCACGGGACCATAGACTTAATGGGATACAGATATAAAATAAAAAAACAACTGAGAATATCCATTCGACAGAATTTATTTGACGTTCAGATTTCTGGGACTTCATTATATGTAGTTGGATATTGCTTCCTTCGTTACGCAAATAAAACTGTGGAGAATAGTGTGGTAATTTACAGAGATGCGAATAACTATTAACACTTATCGTTGGACAAACTGTTTCCAAGATTTAAATGATTTCACAAGAAAAAAAGGTGCTTCTTTAAGACCTGATTCTGGTTTGGTTGGGTCCAGTTCCTTCTCTGCCCATTATTCTTTTTCTATGATGAACACACATGCAAACTGGTGGAAAATAATGGGCAATGTAGAAGATTCGTTTATTCTGTAGTCTGTGTGTGTGGATGGCAAAGGTATATATTATATTAAGTGTATCTTCACATATCAAATGATTTGCATACCATCTATTCACTGTAGTTGTACAGGCATGGAAGCGTTGTTATGGAGAATATGAAATGAGGCATGAATAATTTGTCGAATGTTTTTGTGCGTTTGAGTAACGAAAGTAAGTGAGTTGAGAGTTGGCTCATTTAAAACACGATTCAGACGATGGGATATGAAATCAAGTGAGGCATATGAGAGAATAGAAATATTTGATGGTCTGACGTCTGACCGATGAAGCCAACTTGTTAATAGTTATGGCTGGTTTTTTTTAGTACGTGGTGAATATATATATGATATTCTTATATGATATGTGCTTGTGTAAGCAAGGAAGTAATTTTTGTAAAAGGACAAAAAACAGAGTACAATGTGTCCAATGTGAAATGTATTGTAAGACAAGATATAAATCATGTTGTCTTTTGAGTAATTAGTACATTTTACGAAAATGTCAAGGAGGTATGCAAGTTACTTTTCGATTCTCACATGGAATTTAATGAGATGTATTTTTTTATTTGTATGTCTTTTACGCTTCTCCTACAAATTACGAATTTCTGACTGCTCACTTCTGCATCTCTATCGTCTTTTGACTCTTCCTTCCTTTCTGTATATCTCTTGTTCTCTTCCTATTGTTACAACACGTGAACTTGATCGCCTCTACATCGTTTGTGCTCATTTACTCGATAAAATGAAAATGAAACCTTATCAAATCGTCTTGTGTACGTCCTACGTCGGCTGACTCTTTGGTAAAATATTTCATACGATTTCACTGTCAAGCTTGTTTATTTCTATTGCTAATCGTTATGATACTAATGTGAACTTGGATGTTTCATCTACTCCTTGCTCGTAATGCAATCAAATCAAATGAATGTGCATGTCGTTGTTAAAATTTTTGAAGAATTACAAAGGCAAGCCGCTCAATTTGTGCAAATCCTATATACACCGAGCGTATATTATTTCTCATGCATGTGTGTAAGAAAGAACACTCAATTCATTATAAACTTATATTACAATGCTTTTCATCGAATATTATTATTGTCAATCTTTTGTCTTTTTACACTAGATGCTGAAAGTGTTTATAAAATGATTGTGGACAAACAGTTTTGTAATTTGTTTCTTGATATTTTATTTTTTTGTGTAGGATTGCAACTGTTAAAATATTTACATTTCATTTTCGTTTTACTACAATACAGCATGCATACATATATATTTATATGTAGGCACGTTTAGTGCATGAATACATGTCCAATGTACCTACCTACATTGTGTATTGATAAAGTAGTAACAAGTAAAATGATAAAGAAACGTCTGACTACTGACGTTCAAACCATGCCTATAGTTCACGGATAGTGATTGTTGGGGTTTTATGTTCACTAAATTGAAGTTTTCTCTTTTTTACCCACCATATAGCTTGCTTGAACGTATATCATGTTTATGTATGTATATTTGATCTGAAAATGTGAATGTACTTGAATTGTTTTATGTTGTGGTGGCTGCTGCTGATACATAAATTGTCATTGTAAATATATTTTTAACATTTTGTGGTTTTTTGTCTTGTTTTTTTGTGTTCAGGTGAATCTGCAGAGAGACCAGAGACAGATGATGAGGGAATTGAACGCGACTCCGGAGGTGACAGTGATGATGACCGCAACAATTCTAGAGCGGTTAACTTCGACGGAATTCTTGAGGTAAATTTTCCCATTTGAATATTAGTTTTTTATATTTGCTCAAATGATTGTATTTATTTAGTCTTATGTGAGACTCGTGCTTGTTTTGCATAAAATAATTTTTCAAATCAGAATTATGAATTAGATTCCCCCTCAAAGTAACAATTAGATATGTGTTGGTAGAATAAAACTTGAGACTGTTGAACCATTTCGTAGTACTGAATACAGGAAGGCCAAATCATAACATGTACAAATCCTGAACACTCGTCTATGTGTATAATATCCACACTAATTATTCTTATGCATCGGTTAGAAAACTCTTTCTTGTAACCAAATCTAATAAGTAAGTCTTAGTCAATTTTCCTTTTTGATTATCTATGTGCTGTACGATATTAAAAGGACCCCCTTTGTGTTTTTGTGGAAGAAGGCTTGAAGGCTTCTGCTCCTTCCGAAAGCATAACGTGGCGAAAACAAGAGTAAATTTACGTATTTAGGATGAGTTAGTTTTTTTTACCGACTGACTGACGAGTAAATCGAAATAGTACGAAAATTTTCTTTGCATGGAAAGTATAAATGTGATGAAAGGAGAAGGCAGGGATTACAAAACATTTTGCTACTGTAGTAGACTTTTGTGTAGCTATTTTTACATTTCATTGTGATAACACTATTAAAATAAAAATGTTCATGAATGTCAGTTAAAATAATCGCAAGTGTTCAGGTAGGCTGACCACCTACCCACCCACCTGGAAATTTGCTTCCATATGCCATTATTCGCGCTTTGAAACTTACACATACGACATATATATTCCTACATATAAATTGGTTGGGAATTCCTGTAGTACGCCGTACACTGTTTTTTAGTATATCATAAAAAGGAGTTATGCATTCGTAGGTTTGAAATGGAATTGATGAGTGTCGAGTCAGTGTACTGGTACACATGTAGTAATCCAGGTGGTTTACGAGAGGAAGGTTTAAGGCTGTAAAAATTATTTTATTGCTGTCGTAACATTAACTGACTCACTGATAAAACATTTTTCATGATAATAGTGTAAGCAATAATTAAAAGTTTGCAAATTTCCCATCAATTAAGACTACCGGAGAAGTATTTTGACACAAGATTTCATTTCCCCGCCTTCGTAACTAAAGTAGGTAGGCAGAGTGTATTATGCGCATGTAATACACCACCACACTGTGTACATTTTCCTTCAAGAAAAAAAAAGAAAAATGGATCAATACGAAAGAAAGGGAATTTCAAAAAATGCTTTGTTCTTGAATAAGGAGGAAAATTCATCAGGAGTGTTTTGAAGGACAGCCATCAATAAATTCTTCACTGACGGGAATAAATTGCAATTCATTTGAAAGAAAAGAGTAAACTTGTCAGAAAAAACTAAGGAAAAATTGATTAGATATCTTGTGAAGCATGTAGACTACATATTCAAGGCATGAACTTCACCTGAACTTTTGTAGCAGTTATGCATACAAAAGTTATACACGCTTTCTGTTTCACTTCACTTCAAGTGCGTATTGTAGTGGGGACTATAGTTATATTCTTGTATATGATTTCAAGTTCCAGCATGCGTAAGTATATGTACTTTTACACTGGAGATCCACTTCTCTCGTCAGTCTTTGAGACTTTACATAACGTTTTCTTGCGATGATAGATTGTAATTAGCGTGGCTGTGTTGGAGTTGGCAAACAATAATTGAAAGTGAGTGAATGGGTGAGGTGAACATCAAAATATCAAGGTGAACTTGTGCCCGTCGTCCAAATCCTTTAGCTTAATCGATGTAAGTAAAACTACAGATAGGGATACAGTGAGAGTGTGTATGGATATACACAATCCAAAGATGGTCTTCAAAACGTATTCTAAATACTAAATTCTATTTTATTTTTAATTATGTCAGTATCCTTCCTAGATTCAAATGCTCACAGAAACTCATCGTATATTTCATGCAGTACAGTTTGGATTTTGAGAGACTACTGTATGGAGTATGGACGTGTGTGCTCGCTCATTGGAGATATAAAGATATATTGTGAAAATAGCATATGAAGATTCCTATGAAGTAGTTAAATTAGTAACTATGAACATAATATCCTGATGTTTTCTGGATATATGTGTAACATATCTGTAATAATTATCGTATAGTGTATTATAGAGCAACTCTAAACTAAATGAGAAACAGTTTGTATATTTTGTCGTTGTACAAGTAACAAGGAAATCTTTGATGGTATACGCATACACACTGGTGATAATATAACATGTCTTGTTTGAATTGAAGTGATGAAAAAGAGGTTTTTGGACATTAAAATGGGTTTGGTTGCTTATTGCCTCCAGTGTTATGCATATGTGAAGATTCTTGAATACATTTTCCTGACTCCTCGTGTCAGTAGGCTAGACGGAATGAAATTCGAGTATGTGTATAGGTACAGAATTTTTTGTCCTCTACTTCCTTACACCACAATTTATACGTGTTTTTCTGGGTTTATGATAGAAATGTGTACGAAAATAAATGTCCAATGTTCAATTTATAATATTCAAATATTACTTGCGATGGAGTTGATCTCAGTAGCGTTTTGACTAGTTCATTTTTTCTTCAAAATGCATTTATGTGCCTATACATGATCTACGTACGCATAGTCAAGAGTTACTCACGTTATTGTTCCATCGCTGATCAAATTTACAAATAAATAGCTCATGGTAGGTTTTGTGTGTTCATTCCCATTTCCTTGCAGTCCAAATTTTTTCATCGAATTTTAAACAAATGGAATGTGAGGGAAAATGTGACGAGAGTTGATGTTATTTTCACGTGGAAGCTTATGTAAATTATTTTTGAAGGTTTATGGAATTTTAGTTGATAAAAGTAGGTTGGCTAACTCACGATAGGAACGACGGATAAACATGCTCAAATATATAAAATATTTGTAGACTACAATTTTGAAATGAGATCAGAGATCTACGTATTCTGAACATACGGACTTCGGACTCTTTTTTCTCAGAGAGAGAGAGGGAGAATCAAAGAGTACTCAGAAATGAAATGTGAGATAGTGAAAGCTGCAAATCTTTTGCAAAATCATGTGTAAAATAATGCAATGCCGTAATAGTCAAACAGTAATTTCAAATTTGCGAGGTATACAAGAAATATGTTCAAGATAGGCTGATAAGATAAATAAACACATGATGTTTCCATACGAATTTGTAGAGATAGATAAGAAATCTTTGCATTTCCTTCGTAGCTTTTTCTGATTTTGTAGAGGTTTTCTTAAAATTTGAGCCATATGCTGAAACGAACAGGAATTTCGCATAATTAGATTGTACATGCCGTTGCTGATGTTTTTAGGAAACACCTCCTATATATATGTATCTGCATGCATACAGCCTACTATATAACTTTGACACTTAGCACGACGAAAATAGTATAAATTGTTACTTGGCTACGCGTTCATCATGAACATTATTACTTCCTAGTATTATGTTTTTAACCACCTATAGTATATATATATATATAGTAATGTATACATGTATTTGTGTGTTCAATTTTCTTTATTTTATTTTAGTATTATATGTTTTATACAGCAAATAAATTCCTTGACATAACAATAGTAAATAGCCTACAATGACTTGTCGTTGTTTACACTCGTTCCAATCGAATTATTTATTTGGAGCTGTATATTCACAATTTTGGACGGCATTGTTGGTTTAATTTGAGCGGATATAGTTGTCAAAGTGGATCTGTGATGTCATATCGGATTCTGTATTATTTTAAATGAGTACATTTGATGTTGATGTAAATGCTCGTGCAGAAAATTAAACGTACCAATAAACAAGTAAATACCAGCGTTGTGACGTGAAAACTATTCACTTGCTTTTATACAAATTCTTTTAAACAAGAGACGATGCAATGGGCAAAGTTTTGGAGAAAACTTGCTACAATGTACCTTTACCATGTCTAACGGTTCACTTAACTTGGTAGTCAAAGTTACTTTGTTGATGGGACAGCTTTTGAAACGAAATGGAAATGATTTGGGGTTACCAGTTTCACTTGATTTGGTTTTTATCAAGATGAGAATTTACTCATTATAATTGTAAATAAATTTAATTCAACAGCAGCTGCAAAGACATTCAAATGTAAAGAATTTGTACAAGTTAATCTAACGGTTTTATTTACTACAACTTTTGTTTACGCTTATAAGAATCACCAGTAGGAAATTTGGTATTTGTTCGAACAAATGTCTGTACACTACACAGGTCTATATTTGGAAGTCCCACACTACACTTTATTTCTTTCACATTTTTAAAACGCTTTGAAAAAAGAAATGGAATCGTGCAGGAGCTTGAGATTTCTACCCATCTCTCTCACTGTCTTTCGTTCTGTTCTGTTACTCACTTGTTGTTGTTAAAAATGTGAATTCAGTTCCCTTTAATGTTCTCAGAGTGTGTTCACTTTGCTCAGTCAAAGGAATTTCGTTTGTTGTTTTACTTTAAGGGGTTCAGCTTACGAACGGCATTTTATGTGTGGAAATTATATATGCATGCTTTATTACGGAGAGAAAGAACGAAAAAGAAAGAGAGAGGCACTTTACAAGCAAGTCAATGCATAGTTTGATGATGGAGAAAAAATTTCTTTGTCCATATATTGAAGTATACAGTCTGCAATCCGTGAGTAATTATGCAGAATAGTATCGTTGAAAACGTAGAAATGTACTTACATGGATTCTACATGGATCTTATAATAGACAATATACTAAATCCATGGTTGATGGCTGGCTGTTTTTATTCATGTTAGCCTTTCTTGCTCCTTCGTCTGTCTTTGTCGGTTTTTTGTCCACGTTTTTTCGACTGGCTGCATGAAAATAGTTCTTGCACAGAGAAATGTAAAAGTTACCTTTGAAAGAGCTGGAATTCTTGCATAGTGAGTGATACGAACTAAAAAAACTACAGAGACAGAGAGACAAAAGGAATATCAGGATGGACATGGACACAGTGTTCTGTCGCTGTCTTGTGAAGTAAATCGTATTTCCGATTATATAGGTACCCTCGTGACATTGAAACACCGTTCAGTAGGATTTCAGTCCACTCAAACTTATCTGTATGTAGACTTATACTTGAGTGGATTTTGAAGTATAGTGTAATGGCCAATCGGATGGATAGAAGTAGGGCATTTCATTTCTTTATTTATATTTTATCATTTATTTTGTGAATGTGATGCATCTCTCTAGGATCGCCTCCAGCTATGATAATTTTAATAGCAGGGTAATCAGCCTCAATGGATGTCTGTCTGAATTGAGTAGTACTATGAACAGAATGAAGCTTTTCTTATTTATTATAGATTGGAATCTGCGTGCGGAGAGTATGTACGCTTGGATATGCGGGACTGCTGTTCAACCATATGTATATATTGTATGTGTATACAATTAGAATACAGGGATTTGATGTAGAAATTCGATAGTTGTATTTACTGTGGGATTTGTGATGTGTTTCTATGGTTCGGATTCTCTGTAACGTGCATAGATAGTGAGTCCAATAACAGGATGGAAGTGAAGACTATATACATAGTAGCTTGTATTTAGTTAGTTATCAAATTTATGTGTATGTCTGAGAATGTTGAGAGATCTCTTGCTTCAAGATTTGTATTTGCATCAGGCTTCTTTTTGTACGCAGACACGGACTTAAATGTTTTTCTTCATCAGAAATATACACGAAGAAGGGATTAGAATGCATGCGTCTTGAGAAGTTTTTTATTTTTCAATTGCAATTGGAAAGAATTAAACTTGTCATTATTGAGAGTACATGTCTGTCTGCACTATAGTATCTACGGAGAGCTACTGTGTGCAGTTGTGTATGGATTAGATAATGTGAGGATGAAATGTCGTGGGAAGCGTATATTACAGCCTAACTGCTACAAAACATGTTACACAGACAGAAGAGTCGGTTGAAAATTGTTTCTGGATAGCGAAAAGTTCATATTAGATGGCCAATTGTTGAAATTATCGTGGTAAATAAGTACCAGAGGAAATTGTTAAACAACATCTACATGTTATACATGGCATCCTTGCAAAGTTTTGCTGAAATTCATGTATGAAAAAAGTCAAATTGTTCGTTGTATCATTAGATAGGAAATTGAAGCTGGGCCATGAAAATCATTTGCTATATAGAAGTGGTTTTTTTGTTTTTTTAAATATATCAGTCACTAGTCACTATACGCGTTGAGAAATCATAATAATAATATATGATTTTGAAGTTTTCTTCGTCTGACAAACATATCTTTAACTGCGTTTTTTCATGCTTGCTAGTGGCTTTCATAGATTGAATGGACTAAGAACGACTTACAGTTAACTACTAGTTAGCCACAGAAATGCAAAGATGATGTATTGTTGAGTGAGAGGAGCGAGACAGGTTTAGTCTAGTATTAGTTAATATATGTAAATCTGAATTGATAGAGAAAGTTTGTCGAGCCATCAAAATGAAAAGCATACCTACTTACATTCATTTCCCGTCTTAAGCCTGTCAGGCTGAGCTTTAGTGAGATTTATAAAACTGTGCATGTGGTAATTAGTCAGCCCTCAGTTAGTTTAAATTCACATATATAAAACTTGTAATTTTATTACCTGAAATATATTGTTAGTGAGAAACCCCTACGTTTCTACGTCACTTAGATCCATTTTATAAACAGTAAGGGTATACTATAAAAAAGAAGGATATATGTACGTAGTACGTAGTGATTGTTGAACTGCGAGAAGGAAAAATGGCATGTAAATGATTGTACTGGTATTGATATGGATCGGAAAAATGTATAACATTAGTAACGATACACATAGTTGATAGATGCATAGAGAATCTGAAGACATGAATTACTAGAGGGTCCTGTTGCGCGAAAGCTGTACCATTGATACAAGATGCATGCAAGAGCATTTTATTGATTAATGAGCTATATAGTTTGACACATATGGTATTTTTATTTCTCAGTTTGTTTCATCTGTCTCGTTTCAATAAGAGAGTGAGTTGCAGTTGATTGATTGTCATGTTTTATTGGTTTTGCAGATATGTACACGACGTCTGGGCTCTTCAGGATCAACAAATGGGAACCACAACCACCACATTAATTGCAACGGCACATCATCCACATCGTCCAGTGGTAGCAGCAGTAGTAGTAATAGTAATAGCAGTAGACCCACGGCAGACGCACATTACAAAGCCGTCTGTCGTGCTCTCGTTGCAGAAGCTTTGGAGTTGTCCTCTTTTCTTCTTAAAGTTTCGCAAGGACCGGAACTACTTCAAGCATTTTCCTCTTCCGGTCTGGCCCAGTCTGGGTACACTCGTTCAGTTGGTCTTTTACTTGAACACGATCCAGATCTCCGTAAACTCAATTTTGCAGACTGGGTAAGTGTCAGTCATCAATTTTAAAATAATTAAATACTGAGGAAAAATGCCAATGAAGAAAACGCAAAAAACACACTTATTTTAAGGATGGAAGTTTAGGGTGTCGTTACCTAATTTTGACATGAATGTAGTTTTGTTTCACAACTCGTACGAATGGATATTCGTTACATGATAAAAGTATAGAATACATGATAGTATCGTAACAGGTACGTGCTATGAGATTAAGATAAACTACATCTTTTCTTCATGCACAGTCAGGGTGTAAACAGCATGGTTGAATTGTGGGCTTAATATACATAGAGATTCCTTGCCAAGGAATCTCAAGACTGTTTGTGCCCATCACATATATATCTATAGATAAATGAGAAATGAAGTTGAATGAAGTATGCAAGCATAAGTGTAATTGATAAAATCTCGAACAGTTCTTTTCCCTCTTCAGATTCATCTTCGAAGCATTGATAATGTTTTATACTATCTGTTGCACTACCTTATTAGTTAAAATTAAGATGTATGTATACTTGTTTTTTATTTCTTGGTGGAATAATTAAATCGTCCATTTGACTTTTTAATGTATTTTGTAGCTCATTCTATGATGATGTCCATGTTAGAGATTTAAAAGGTGAATTTGTTGATGATACGAAATGAAATTGGCTTACTTTCGTTCATAGTAATTCTTGTACATGCGACTATATAAGGAGCATTTAGAAAAATAGCATGTTCCTCAAATTCCTAGACAGGCAAGTTTTCTTCTTGTATGTTATAAACTTTGAACGACGACGACGTTATACGGATACGTGAGTTTCGGTAAAAATATATATATATCCGTATGTATGTATATATATATATTATTCTTCTATGTATATATATGTTGAGTGTAAGGTGTAGGAAAAAATGTAATGAAAATTCAAAGCATCGATGCAATGAGCCTACAACGCGTTTATTATTCTAAAGATGCTTTACACGTGTGATCTTAATTTCTCTGCTTCACAAGACGCATCTTCTCTCATCTTCTTATCTTCTGGTTGGGCTCTCGAGTAAGACATGGAGATGGCGAGGTTCAGACAGATTGACGCGTATTATATTCTTTCACAGCTCAAACATCATCCAAATGAAAGCATGGTTATTATATTACATATATATATGCATGTACAAGAAGAATTTTTGCAGGAAAAAACAACAAAAACCTTAACATGTTAAGATTTGTGAATTTATATGATTACATTAGGTATAGTATACGGCATCTGTACACGTATTATATTTTTATATCTAGTTTTTGATTGAGAATGTCTCAGAGAATTTTTAAGTTTAGTGATTAATTACATCAAAAGAAATTAGCACACCAGAAAACATGAAATGAGCATACATATGTATGTATGAAAAAAACATACAACATCTTCGAGCAATCCATTCCTGTGTATACATACGTTTTGAACGATTGACGAGATGTCCCATTGAGACAGTAAACTTGGAGCAGGCTTGGCATGCAGAGGAACATGAGAAAGAAAAAAAAAATCTCGTCTTTCATTGTAGATGAATTGAATTGAATTGAAAGGATATAGCCACACATAACTGAATGGACAAAGGTAAACGTAACCGATTTCATTTGAGCTGTCAAGGAAGAGTATTGCAGGAGATAGTGTGAGGTCATATATATAAGAAAGAGTGAGAAATTAAAAATGAAAGGAAAAGTTATTGCGGTGGAAGAGTGTGGTGAATCTGTTGGTGTAAGTGGCAATAGTATAAACTTCATACTGACTGTCCGTGGCTTGAGAAACATATTAATATACACCACGAAGGATTGTTCGTTGGTCTAGTTGGGTTTTGAGGTGGAAGCTGAGAGTAGTGTACGGTTTCATAGCGGTTATTTTATTTTGTAGGTGCTCGCTCTGTCTGTCTCTCTCTTCCTCTCATGATGTTCGAGAGGTTACATATAAGTCGCAGAGTTTCTTTTCTTGTAGACGGAGTCACAAAATAGGTGGGTATATAGGTCTGGTAGCGATGATTGTGACGCTTATTGGGAAAAATGTGAAATATGTATGATTATATGATATGTCTATGAACAACCACAGGATAATTTTGTATATTGAATCGACGAGGTAATAGACAAAATATTGTGCGTGCATGGGTAACATTTGGAGTTACGTGTGGAACTGTGTATGTATATGTATGCCATTGTATGCGGAAGACGGAGGTAATAAATTACGTACTTATGTTTTTGATTTTTGTATCGGCAGGCACAATGCTGGTTCCAAGTTATGGATCAACTTCGGCGTGGCGTGGAGTTGAAGAAAGTTGACTCACCTTACCATAAGTGTAGTCGTGGTCCGCCAGTTGTCTATGAATTGACCCCGTATGAAATGCTCATGGAGGACATTCGATCTCAACGGTACAAATTGAACAAAGTTATGAAGGACGGCTCTTTACCCATCAAACTAAAAAAGGATGCTCATGATCTCATATTAGACTTTATCAGGTCTAGACCACCACTGAAAAAAGTAAGTCATTATTTCACCATTTATCAGATTTTTTTATGTCATTTTGTGTATACTCTGTCTTTGAAGGAATAACGAGTGTTTGAACCAATTTTTCATGTCCTTTCATCACGTACGATACTTACTTTTCTTTCATTCTCGCTGATATTTTCGTTAATTCAATATCAAGTGTTCGGACCGTCAATTTTGTATGTTGAAGTCGGACACTTTGCATTTACACTAAACAAAAATTGTGTATGTATAAACATGTTGGAGGAAAATTGAGGCATTCGATGTCATCGCTATTGACAATATGTCTCTACATGGTTATTACTCTACTACAGTGCAGGGTCTACACTACTATTTTACAAGCCCAGCGACGACATTCGTGATATCCAAAGCACATAAACTTCACACTTGAATGATTGTAATTGCTTTCACGCATTTTGCGTACATGATGAAGGGGAAGTAGTTGACGCTGACACTCAACTCTTGCATACTTGATTGCAAGCTTTCCGTAGAAAATATATAATAATAGAATCAAAAGAAATTGTCCATGTGTTGGAAATGTCTATTATTCGTCAATTTTTTTTGCCAAGTACTTCTTTGATGACGGGCAAACCCCGCTCTATACATAGATAGTATTTACGATCAGTTTAATTGAAAGAGTTACAATAGAATTTCTCATCACACTTACTTCGTGTCTGCGTTTTAGTCGAATGTGACTGGACGGCTCTGAAGGGAGAGAGAAAAGTGTGACTGGCTTTTGAATTTATTTTTCCAAGTCTCTCCCACTCTCTCGATGAATGTGTGTGTAACTATATTGACTGTCAAAGTTGTCTTGAGTCAACAACAACAACTTACGGGTTGCTTATTGTTATCGATACATTGTTGTCAATCTGAACGTACCTTCAATAATAAAAACTTTTTTCTTTGTTTAATATTTTATTCACGTCTGTACAATACAAGTACGAAAAATGACTAAAATTGAATGTCTTGAGCTTTTAGTTACCAGTTACAAAGTACAAAATAATAATAAGGAAATTTCATACAATTATTATTATAAAATTAATAGAAATTTTTTAAAAAGCCATCGTTTGACTTTTCTTTTTATGCTGTATATTTTGTTCGTGCACGGTCCTCTGTTCTCATCAACATTGTTTTTCGCCTATATTAGATATGTTACGATAACCGCCAGACATTATTTTACAATTTGAAATGTGATTAATGATTTGACTGTGTGCTGCATGACCCTTGCTGTCAACTGAAATTCCACCTAAACATTTTAATCAATCGAACGTTTTATTTTATATTCATGGCTATACAGTCAATTGTTTGAGCGAGTAGAACCATTTTGTGAACTAAATTTTTCACACTATTGTACTGCATGCGTTTTTAATTTGTTGAGACAAAGAGACTTTGCTGGGTATATTTGTAAGGAAAACTTTGAAAGAAATAGAAGATACGGAAAAAAAGAAGGCTAGATATAAATTCAAACTCATTACAGATTTTATTATATTGTTCCTATTTATAATTGGAAAGAATACAGAAGAATTCTCATTGTCGAATTATATATAAATAATAGCTAATTGTTGGTGTGGATTCAGACGTTTGAAATGACCTTCCTCTGTTTGTAGATGTAATGAGAAATTGGAAGTCAGTCATATTTTATGTTCTGATTGTATATTATAACTTGTTGTCAACTTTCAAGCAATGTAGGGAAAAAAATTAAAAAGACCACAAACAGAAATAAAAGAATAAATATTGCAGTGAGATGACGATGATGGAGAATAGTAGAATATGTATATAAAAGGCTGAGTGGGAAAAAAAATGTGAATGTCAAAAATATGAAAACAAATAAAAAGGATTTTCATTTAAATAAATCTACAGACATGTTATGAGCCTTTCCAATTGTAATCAGTAAATAGTTGAATAGTGAATTCATACGTAGGTCTAGGTATAGCTCGTAGCTCTATTCATCGTCCCTCTTCACAGTAGTAGTGATTGTAAAAGTTTTCTGCTTAGAGGTAATGAATTGATGATAAGCTGACGGTTACAAGAGATTATATGGGTTATTTGGTCAATCAAGCAATCATTGAATTTGCATTGAATTTTTCATTTGAGAAAAGGATATTCATATTTTTGTGCATTTGTGTGTAAACTATATTGTGCCTTGTCAGATTCATCACTTTAAATGATGGCTACTAGAGACGCGTACATCCGGTAGTTATTGTGTTTTTAAGCGTATTTATCCTCAGAAACCTATAAAGTTTTTTTCCACAACTTTTGTACTTTTGCACGAAGAAAGAATATATTCAAATGATTTTCTATATGTCTTGTCTTTGATCATTTTGTTTTATCGACTTGACGGCATTATTCGATACCACAGGCAATATTGAGTTTTTTTTAACGATAGGAATTGTAGAATCTCAGAGCTGCGATTAGAATAAATCTCTTTTTTTTTGTTGTTATTGCTTTAGCTGTGTAGTCAGACAAATTTGACATATATGTCGTGTCAAAGTCAAGTGATTAGAAAAAATTCAGTTTCCCAATCCCCACCGGAAATATTGTGCATGATATCGAGAGAAGAACATTTACATTTCTATTGAGATGAAGAAAATAAATGAATGAATCAGAAATGAAACCAAACAAGTTTTTCACGCTTTCCCGATCATACGTGTCCGTCGAGTACCATTTCAGTGCATTAGATTGTAAAAGGTCGGAGGTCCTAATGAATCATATATGCATATATATTTAGTTAGGACACAAAGCCTTTCCCGATAAGAGACGAAACCTTGAGGTCATAGGATGACCCTTAAGGGTGCTATCCCTACAGAGCCTGCGTCCTGTGTTTATCTAAGCGTACATATAATTCAACGTACAGCGTTGACTAAGTTCAATAACACAATTGTAATTTCAATTAACTTCCTTCTTGAATGCATTATGATGTGCATATATAAAATCTTATTTTAATAATGCATTTATATTATTATAATAACTAACACGTATTCTCGTGAGCACATCAGTACGTTTTTTACAAACGTACTGAATAATAATTATTGATAAGTAGGTATTTTATGTTTTGAGTCATTCTACACAGTAGATTTTGTTCAAGTAAAATCTACAAGAGTTGGATAGTTTTTTCATTAACCGAAGTGTGTAATTGAAGAATTCAGTGTACTTAATTAAGGTTCGATAATTTAATATGTGGCTGTGGCTACAGATGCTATATACATGCGCGACTAATCAGAGCAAATGTGGGAGCTAAAAAAACTAGAAAATTCAATTATTTCAGATTGACTTGAAATTGCATACACAGCTTCCTTAGACCAAGTGATAATTATTGTCAATTGACATTTTTTTTTAATTTGACCCGTCGTGTATTTGAATTACATGCAAAAAAATGTTTTGAAAAATCCACGCATTCATTTCAAACCAAAATTTTCTGCTGGCGCTCCACCCTCGCCAAGTCCCCCTCACGATAAAAGGTTTTTTTTTTTTGAAAATGAAAATTTTAAACTTTTTCAAAATTACAAAAAAATTTTTTTACTTTTTCAAAAACACAAAAAAAAAATTCAAAATTTCAAATTTGACACCAATAGTCTTTACTAGGTCTGAAAAGTGTGACAGGACTGTTAAAGTAATTTAAAAATATGTTTGAATACGATATTTGAGTTTTGGTCAAAATCGATGAAGGGACTTGGGACGATTTGAGAATCTGGTTAGTGGAGTACAAAAAAGTGCTCCATAACAACATTGATGGGGACCACTGCGGCTATCTGTATACCAAGTTTCAGCTCAATCGGACAAAAAAGGTCGTGACCCCATAGGCCGACTTGACCCCCGTGGAGGTCAAACGGTTTGAGATAGGAGGTTGAGGTTCATGTCAACATTTGGCGGAAGGCTTTGAGGAGTCCGAATCTGGTATTTATAACGAGATTGGACCAACTTTAGTCGTGACCCCTTGAGACCTATGTTGACCCTTGGAGGACAAACGAGAGCGACAAAAAAATCTAAAAAAGCCCCCTGTGGAAGGGTCTAAGGAAGAATTTAAAACTAGAAAAATTGAAATCGGTTAAGAAATGAATGCGTGGATTTTTCAAAACATTTTTTTGCATGTAATTCAATACACAACCCACGGGTCAAATTAAAAAAAAATGTCAATTGACAATAATCATCACTTGGTCTAAGGAAGCTGTGTATGCAATTTCAAGTCAATCTGAAATAATTGAGTTTTCTGGTTTTTTTTAGCTCCCACATTTGTTCATCACATGAGTTGCAATTGTAATTATTTTAAATCATTCTTGTGGATTCCTCATTGAGGAAATAGGAAAAGAGGGAAAAGTTCAACAGGTAGAGAGAGAATGTTTCGCAACAGTCAGAGTTAACGTATATGCATGCAATTATGGGTTTAAAATATATCCCATCATAATGTTGCATGTTTCTGGTATGGCATGGCAGTCTCTCTCCACGAGCGTTAAATTATCACTTATTTCCCTTTTGTTAATCCATCATCTTAGCGTGTAGATTTTTTGGTTTTTTTGACACTACACACATTTCGGTAACATCTTACTTTGAAGTTTGAACTATAGAAAACAATGTGCAACACAAACCATTATTTAAATTTGTGTTTGAGAGGATTTGAAAGGTTTTTAAGCATGTTAAAATTCTATGCTTGATGTCCATTTGATTTAGTCTATTTAATGATTAATTTTGTAGTGGAAGAGTATATGTGCATTTGACGTTTGGTACGGAGGTATTTAAACTTACGTACATATAAATCATTGATCGGTCAGAAATATTAAGAAAAGTAGGTTGAGAAACGTGGAGTGGTTAAGCATTCTTCATGTTTTTATATTATTAGTTATTGAGTCGAGTATTCAGCATATTTTCGTGATAGAATGGAAGAGAAGGAGCGAAGTGTATTAGGTATTAGCACTATTAGCCAAATGACTTTTAAGAAATTACGCTGGTAGATTTCGACTTAATTACTCAACCCTGAGGGCGAATAGTTTAGACAAAAATTGCATCGTAATCTTCATCATAACAGCGAGATAATGAGACGTTTCGTTGGAACCTTTGTATTCTAGATGTCTATTATTATTTCGTACGAATTTTTGATGATTTTGTACATCCTTCTTATCAGTTTCATTTGAAAGGACATGATCAAATGCTGATGCTAGAACGTAGATGATGGCAATTACAGGATCTGTAGGAGACTACTAAATTTGCGATTGAATGGTAAGAATTATTGTGTGAAGATAAATATAACTGTAGCATTGGCAAAGTGAAGTTGAAGTTACCTACTTTACTTTTGTCAAGAGATTTTCCTTCTGCAGGACTTCATGAGATGTGAGATGATTTTGTCATTAATTACAAGAGTACAACCAATATATTTTATGTATCGTATAAAAAGTCAAAGACCTACAAATAGGAATTTGTATTTGTATGGGCAAAAGACGAAGGAAGAGAATTAAAGTTAGCTTCACGTACTTCTTTTTCTCGTCATTGAATTATTTATTTATTTATGTTGCCCCCACATGGAGGAAAATATCACACTGATGAATTATTTCACATTCTTGACGATTTTTTCTGTCTTTTTCCATTGTGGAAATGAATTGAATTACCGTACTATTTTTGTTTTTGCTTGTGGCATGAAAGTAGGCACGAATGCATCGCTCTTTTGCTCGTATGTATATATTACTATATATATGTACAAATATACACCTGTAGTATTAAATTAAATACGTATCGAAAAAATTTGTTATTATTTTTTGTGAATGCTGTGATGCGAATTAAGTCGTACATACCCATTTGATAATTTATTGGATGGAATTTTTATTCACTATTTGTACACTCTATTAAATTTTATTCAAATCCATATAGGTTCCAAAAGCATGTATTGTACCTACAGTATTGCAAAGACAATAACCATGAATTATAGATTTCTGTCAACAGTTATTATGTTTTTAATCCCTGTTTTTTAATCCCGATAAAAAGGAAGCTGATACCAAAAATGACATTGATGGTCCTAGAGCGAGTGTTATTGTCCCTGTTTATTTTGATCTGCATTATATTGATCCATTCATCAATCGTAAAAACAATTTTATTATTATTAATAATAATAATAATTTATTATTGAGAGCGCTCACTTTTTGTAAATCTGTGATGACGAATAAAGTACAGTACGTGTTCGTGTACAGAGTGTATTAGGTATACGTATCGTGCAACTGTAAACAGGTTTAACTCTCATTGGATATTTTGCATTTCCTGAATTTGTAGAGTGAACTCATAGAACTCAAAGAATTGTTAATGCTTTGAATTAATTCAAATTCAAAATTTCAGAGAGCTGTGTGTGTTGGACTGAAGCTTTTGGAGGAGTCAAAGGTCAAAAGTCATAAGGCTTTAGTATTTTGTACACAATGCCGTGTATACACATTGAATTTATAAAAATTTCCTATGGCAGGTTCTTGAGAAAGCAGTTATTGGAATATATAACCATATATGGATAAAAAAGTATGCACGCTTGAAAAGTCTGGAGTTATGCCTTTGTCATGGCGGAAAGTCTCACGAAAGAAAAGTTAAGCTATTAAGACTTTAATGGTTGAACAATGAACATACCCTTTGAAGTTGAGCATTCTTTGTAAATCAAATGCACAGACACGGAAAAAATTCAGGGAGGTTTTGCGCCCTGCTATTTGCTTTCATATGAAAAGAGACCGACTTGACTCGATAAATTTTCGTATCGGCTTCCTCTGCCTTTACAACGAATCTGAGTCTCGGTTATTACCTCCTGACCCATTTATTTCCGTGTGAAAAGTTCTTCTCTAAACAATTACATGATATCATGCTTACCCATGTAATGTGTGTGGCATGGAGAAGGAATGTGAAACCTGACGAATATGGATCACACACATGGATGGTTATTGGTAAAGACGCAGGATTGCTCGCATGATAATATCTCAGTCGTGCTCATTAGTCTCCTTGTCCAAATATGGGTAAACTACTACAATTTCTTCTCTCGTCTCACTGTGTTTGTTTGTATTTTTATGAAAATACGAAAGGAATAAAGGACATGTTGACAACTTTTCATTTATGTTTTGCCTGGAAAAAAACGATAAATTTATTTTAAAGTAGAACAGTAAATTATGGACTATGTTATGGATTATTAGTTTATTAGCTGTGATTTTGTGCATACTCGTCGTGCTACATTCATTTTATTGTCAGGATCGTATTTTTAATCCCCAATAAAAGCGGGATGTTGGTAAGTATTAAAATATGGAGAAGGAATCATGGGCCCTAAACTTCACTGTTTGATTTGGGTGAAAGGCGATCTTTCTTTGTATGAATAGTGTTGTTCATTGCACACGAGTAAATTTATAAGCATGCGGCTCACACTCTTTCAAAGACTTGAGTCGATGTCACTCGATGTGTCAAAACTTAAATTCGTAAGCGCATATGAAAATTCATCTACTCCTCTTATGTGTTGAAAGTTTTTCAAGTGTGTCTGCAAATTATCGATAAGATTCTGAACGAATAATGTAGTATGTGTTTAACATACTTGAGAATTTTGAAAATTTGATACACTTGCTAATTGCTATGCAATACATACACGAGTCGGCCGACGAAAAGCGACAATCTTGCATGATTTTTACATGAGCGAGTAACTTAATTCTTACTTGAAAAAATCATGTGAGAAATCACCAAACCGCATATAATTCTCAAATTGGTCTCAACTGTCTTAAAGATTCTAAAATGTCAACTTGAAAGAACCCGTTATTTTTCAGGGACTTTGAAAAGTTTTTATACAAAACTATTCACTGTAGAAAAATCCTGAAACATTCTCTTTCCATGGCTGCAGATTAAAGCTGTGAAGCGTGCCATACATAATAACGTTCTTTTATTTATACATAATTATACTAAATTGATTTCTGATTATGACAAGCCAAAGACATAAAATAGACGTCAGGCTGAACTATACGCGAGCATGCTCTATTTCGTGAGATCCTCGATTCTATTTAATATATTCATGTTCTTGTATAAATGTTTTTGAGTTTTAAGCTTAACATTGACATCGACGGCGACGAATAGTTTGCTCGGAAACTTACTTGTAGGTTATTTTTCGTAGTTTTACGGCAAAACATCTTGGTGTAGTATCTCAAATTCATCCGACCAGCCAGTTTTGATCTCTTCCTTGTGAGGCCACAAGCAAAGGGTGTACTACACCCATAGAAACTTACGATCTTAAGGGAGTAATAACAAGTATAGATTTGACTGTGTATATTATTTGAAATTCTTTATTAGTAAATTATCAGAATCTATCTAGTCACTTTTCGAAGGTAGAAAGACCAATGTTAGTAATTAGATTTGTGTTTGAAGTGTACGTTTCTCGATTACTACAAAATATTTGCTCGAAACTAGAGCGACTATAACTGTTCTTCAAGTCGTGATAGACTTTCTTGATCTTCACCTGTGGCAAAAAAAATTGTATTTTTTGTTGTGAAATCTTACTCCGGGTTTAATAATATTAGTTTATACTGTAGAAACGCATGTGTACTAAATAATCTTTTCACATTTCCAATTTATTTCTCTATTCGGCTACTATGAACAAAATTACAGGAGGTATGCAAGTATCAATTGCATTCTACCCGTTTACGTGTGTACTATAGGTGAATTCGTGTTTTGTGAATGTTGGTTTTTTGCTCATCTTTGTTTTGCTTGCAGTTGTCTGTCCAATGTGTGTGTTTTTCCAAATATTAAAGTTTAGCAGTACAAACGTTTGTGACCTGTGGTTTGATCAATTTTCGTGGTCCCATTTTTCCCGTTGATTGTCGTTTAAAACTAAAATTGTTTACGGCAATAGCGCACGTCCACGAATAATAATTTGTGTAATGGTCAAAGTTTTAACTCTGACCTACAGCCTGCCTCAACTGCAATACTGGGTATACACTATACATTGGTCGAATACACGAGATTATATTTTATTATATGCTGCATAATTTGTGTTGTACTGTAGCTCACTATTTATTTTTGCTAGGCTTACACTCTGTACAAAAAAACCTTATGGCAATGTATTGTGGCAAAATATTAAATCTGTGAAAACGTAGTACTTTTCCCAAAATTTTCTAATACTCAATTATGTCGGCGAGTGTACATTTCTGTATTGTTATTTTGTTTAAAAGGAAGGTTGTTGACTAAATGGATAAACTTTGTTTGTTATACAGGCGGAGGACAGAGTTTTAGCTCCAGCGACCAAGACATTTTCTCAGCGTGAGAAACTAATGGAAGAAATAAAAGAGCGACCTTCTTTGAAACCTATCAGCCGTAAAGGTGAGCACATTGTACATTTCATTATAATATCTACAGGTATAATATATGTTGATTGTAATTACAAGTCCATATTTGATGATGGCTGTCCATAAATGTTGACACTGATCTTTGTTAATTTCTCTGTGATAAGATAATCATAAGCCATTTCCCCAAGTATTTAAAAATAGAGAGGGGGAGAAATTCGTCAAACGATCTTTGCAAGTAGTACCAGTCAAATTAGTTTGCTTTGAAACGGTTATTGTAAATAAGAATCCATTCAAGATAATAGTATTATTATTATTGTTGTGGTAGTAACAAAGTCGATATAGAAGAAGAGACGTTGACACCATGTTTAAAAGACACATGTGTCTTGTATGGTATACATGTTATGTTTAATCGTGGTATGTATTCACAAATGTATTTGTAGTCTGTTATTATCTTTTTTAACATTTCAAAAATTGTATTACTATTGACGATGTGTGTCTAGAGAGCCGAATAGAAATTTGGTATTGATTTCAAGCCATGGCATTTCCAATTCACAATGTCGAAAAAGTTGTAACATGAATGCTAAAGACCCATCGTCATGGGATTGTGTATAGATGCTAGGGATGCTGTTTCCTTATGAATAGTGATTGTACTTTAAACGAAGTGCTGAGTTTAAAATGAAGCATAATAATGGTTGTCATTAAAAGTTGCTGATATTTCCATAATCAAGTGTAGAATATATATTATGTGCTAGGAGATTGTGACCGCATACTGGTTTCATTGAGAACGATCTCTCTGTCAGTGGAGTGATCTGAAAGACGGTTCAATCCAAAAGTGATGGAGATGTGAATTGTAGTCAATGGGGCGATAGCGACGATATTGCTTTGTTCTTTTTTTATCTATTTCTTCAAATGATTGTTGTTGTGTTGGATGCTCTGCGGTCTTTTTAGTTGGCAATTCCGCGTGCATATCTTTTATTTTAAAAATAAAAAGACACTGATACTATTTTCCCATGCTGCGTGAGTGTGTGTTTTTGCTTGCAAAGGAAAGGTCTGAGGACTGTTGTACGTGTAGACACATTCATAGTCGCACACGTGTTCGAGAGCATAGGTAGGTCTGTAACGGAGGTCACTGGCTTTACATCTGACGATGAAGACTTCAGTCCGGAGTGCCAACTCAAAAGCAGGCTTAGAAACAAGTAATTGTTATTGTAGTTGGGGATGTGAAATGATGCAGATAAAGACAGAAACGAAACGGTAAATTAAATGATGTGTATTTTAAATCTCTCAAATTGCAAATGAATCTATAATGATGAGATGTGAATGAGGAGGTCAAAGTGTGGAATTAAATGAATCGTCATCATGTAGATTAGTCAATGTAGTCAGCTTCGTCCACAGTGTATACATTCAGTACATGTTTTATTTTCCCTCAGAATTTTACATTTTAATTTGAGTTTAAGTGTACGATTCTTGAACTTGACAGTTTTTGATTGTGAATGAAATGAGAAAGTGAAGTTAGGAAGTATTACAGGGAGTCAAAGTTGCAGTTGAAAAGTGCGCATTTTTTCCATTAATTTTGAAACTAAATACAATTTATTTAGTAAATAAATAATGTGCTCACTGCACAATTATCATGGGATTTGATTCAAATTTGGATAGAGAGGGAGAGATGTCTACATAATACATGTTTAGAATTTGTTTCAAGTGAGTACAGGCAGGCAGGCAGAAAGTTGAAAGACTTGAGCATTCGTTGTCGTTTTCCAGTTTAAATTGCATACACACTATGAATGTATGTATTCATTTTAATATTTTATTGGGAAATATGCTTTTCTTCCTTGACTGTGTTTTTTGATTCACGCACTCTGCTTGTTTTTTTTCCTTCTTCCTCCTGGCCATTTCTTATACCTCTTGCTGATGTAGGTGATCATGATTACTGATGACAATGGCGCCTTGCTCATGACTCGTTAAGTTTTGTACATGTGCAAAGAAACCATTATTGTTATTGATACATAGATTTTTTGTGTGTGTTTGTGCATTATAGTCTCGTATTATTCTTACAATAATAAAAAGTAAAAAAGAAGAAGAAAAAAGTTTCAATTGATAATAAAGCACTTCTTCACCAGCCATAAGTTAGAGCCTATATAGGAGTATGAAGTAGAAAACAAGTGAACAAATCACACTAGTTTAAAAAAACGACAGCCATAGTTTTGTATCCACTACTATGTGCATGTGTGTAATGTGTATACGAATCTGCGTCTCTATACCATTACATTTCTTTGTGTAGAATGTACATCATTTGAGATATGTGCATAATCAATTCATTTGTGGGCATGTTGTTGTTGGCCAATGGACTATACGTAGCTGTAAATTAAACATGAGGTGAGCTCTCAGCTAAAAACGAGACCCCTACCAGTTTGACTTGGTTTTCTAGAGAATTTGTAGAAAAGCTTCCGACTCTCTCACATCTATCTTCAAGTTCGTATCGCACGAAATTCATGAGGTCCACAAAATAAAAATTAGTCGAAACTTTTTTATCTCTGTATAATAATATTTAAAAGATGGAAGACGGAAAACGGACGGAAACCTAATCCATCACGATAGAACGCAAGTTTTTTGTTTGCAATATTCATGCTTGATGCAATAAATTTGACACAATATTCTTATTCGTTTTTTTACCACCATTACATGAAGTCATTTTTTATGGATTTTGGCTGTGAAAATTTCTAACAAGTATTTTAAATGAAACATCTCTAACGGTAAAATCTCTAAAACACTGTCAATCCTCAAATGAAATGTTCTTTAAAAAAAAAAAATGCCCATTTCATTGTTTCCCACTTACAATTAGTCGGAATAGTAGATAGGAGGGTAGAATGCTAGTGTGTCCATGTCCGATTAGAAAAATACAACAATTATAAGGATGAAGGGCTTGTTACAAACACCAAATGTACAATATATGTGTGTGTATGCATGATCAAACTATACCTATGTATACCCAAAATATTTGTGTTAGATATTTTCCATGAAAAGACGGACAGACAGATTTCATTTTAGTGACTTTAAACTGCATGAATTCTTTCGAATGAAGATCATCCGAGTGTGGACGGGCAACTTTTAGTCATGGAAACTGTAATTTTTTTCTCATTCTTTTGTCTTAGATTTGGTGTACTTGAGAGGAGATTTTAAAATTAAAACACAATTTGTAAAGTTAATGGATAGTAGTTGGGAGAATAGGAAAAACTTATTTGAATTTATCCAAATCTCTTTTTGACAAATGCCTTAATTAAAGGTTATTATTTTTTTGATGATAAGGGAAAACTCAGTAAACAGTATGTTGAGAACAGTAGGAGAGAGACAAAGATTCGAGTGAAGCAAGACATTCAATGAAAAAAGCAATCCAATATGGATGAAATTGATTGTACAGCATAAACAGAGAAAATTGCATGACAGGCTGATGTTACAAAATGAAATCTGCTGTCTGTCTATCGGTCTGTCTAACAATACAGTTACTTTTTTGAAATTAAGAATTTAATAGTTTTGTTTGCATCCAACAATATTCCCTTCTTGTTTACTAGGCCATTGTACAGGTGTACGTACAAATCCAAATACAAATGAATGAGTGAAGAAATGGAACTGTATGTGTGTGCATACTGTGCATTCATTGTAATGTATACAGCAGAGTCATAGCAATTAATTTGTGAAATACAAGAAATTGAAGGTCTATAGGGATAAAATAAAAATACTCAACCATAACTAATGAAATTGTCTCCAGTCCATTAAGTGTGTGAACTACTACACTAAACATCATACCACAGCAGACATTTTTGAATCATTCGATAAAAACAAGGGATGCTAATGTACTTCCCAACCATGTAAATCACAAGACGCTCGTTCAGAGAAGAAATTTTTATAATTATTATGTTAAAAGTTTTAATCTTAAATCTTGAGCGTGCTATGAAAAAAGAGCAATAATGAGAATCAAGCGAGTAAAAAACTTCTTCTGATGATACGACCGAGGATAATATCAGATGCCATTGAAATGCTTAAAGTTGAGTTGAGGAGGCTGACGATGAGTGTGTAACGGTATTTATTGGGTGTACGAGTAAATTCACCTGTGTCTGGCTTGTATAATCCATTGAGCACGTTATTTTATTTACACGCGACATGACTGATATGTAAGTAAGTTTTTTAAATGGAGTTGGATGAGTTCACGCGCAAGTAGGTATTTCACAAGGATATACACGAGAAAAAACAAGTACAGCCCCAATACCTTTGTGTTTGGAGGGGAATCATGGAGATGATTTCTGGATATTATATACTGTTGAGCGAATAGGGTTGTAAAAATGTGTGTCTGTGTGCTGTAAACCATGTGTAAGGAACTGATGAAGTCAAAGTCGTGCTGTTCGTGAATCGTGAATGACATCAGATGATCGGCTGATTGAGATTCTGATCCGGTATATGTATGTGCAGGAGCCCGCCTCCCACATCCACTCGAACAACTTATGGGAATATGACTGAAATGACAACTGTAACCTGTTTATATTTCTTTCTCTCAATGGGAATGGGAAGGAGTGTTAGTGTGTTGTAGGATCTTGGATTCAAAAATGATTGATTATTGATTTATATCTCCATGATTGATTTGACAGTATCCAAAGAGTTCTTAGTGACGGTGTTACTCTACTCTCAGCATTATTATACTTTGAACAATCCACACATTGGATATTATGGGGAAGGGAAAGAGAAGAAGAGAAAGAGGAAAATATTACTTTTGATTCACAAGCTATATTCAAACAATCGTGATTGTGGAGAGTTGAGTCTAATGAAAAGTAACCATTATATTACGTCAATTTTTTTATTATTTGTTTCGTCGTGAATATGCTCTTTTGAAAACCTTTCAAATCCACGTACTTATAAGGAGATTTGAATTCGTATTGGATGGGATACGGCTTGAGGGATAGTTATCAACTTTTTAGGATAGTGATATGACAAAAATTTATATAGCTAGTCATGTTTTTTTTTCGTATAAATTATTATTCTTTGTCTCTTTGAGTATCCTGTGAAAAGATTTCACATTCTCAGCAAATTACTGTACAGACCATCATCACCTTATACTTGAAGGGATAGAATGGGTTTTGAACCGAATTATCCTGTTCGAATTGTAGTTTATCCATATGTGCAACTTTTTTCCATACATGATGAGAAAATTTTTATGTTTTATAAAAAGAATTTAGATTTGGTGAGAAATACTTTTGGATTAAACTTTGTTCAAAGAATGTGTGTGGATTTAGTGTTCAAGAGTGCAAATGGGACGTATAGAAAAGTATATACTTTTGACCGTTTCAGGTCCCACGATCTTCTCAATTTAGTACAACAATATAATAAAATATAATGTAATTGAACTTTGAGAAGGAAAGAATCTGTGGGATCTTCATTGGAAATTATAGAGATCAAATCTATTGCAATGCCCTAAATCTCAAATGTCACATCGTATGCGTAGGATTCTTCAGACTTAACAATACAACAGTGTTGTTAATTTGAATACCTTTCGTTTTGATAAATAATGCACATTTTACATGTGATGAACAATTTTTCAAATGTTAATATCATTTTACGTGAGCACCAAAAAATGATTGCACTTTAATGGTCAAACTAAAAACATACAAGTTAAACAAATGACTTGTTTGACTGTCAAATGATTCAATATAACCTGGGGGGATGATTTTTATTACTTGATTGAACGTGGTTACACTATTTGTGATCTAGTTAGCGATTACATGTTTAGTTAGAAGTGTTTTCGTTGGTCGCTCCGAGATCGTTAATGGAAAGCAAAGTCACGTAATTTCGTGAAAAAAGAATGTTGTGGAAAAAATGAGTTGTGTGTATACTGTACACTGTACACTATCGATCTAGTATCTCTACTTAGTCTCTCCTATCGCATTCGACTATTTCCCCTCAAATTTTCATATGTCATTAGGAAATTACAATTCTGTGAATACTGCACGCTGTACATAGTGTAATTTCAGTTCAATTCGATTAGTGAAAATTTGCTTGTAGTTTAGTTTGTGTACACTGTACACATATATATTTTATCGTTTTGTACTAAAAAAGCCACGACTTACAGAATGTAATACATACAAATCTATAGATGGTATGACATTTAAGGAAAATTCTGTCTGGCTTACATTATATGCCATGGTATGTATGTGATTATATAGTATTTACTTGAAAACGACCTAATTTCAAATGTTAATACCACGAAGTTTAATGTTTTTAATCTGTCAAATAATACTCTTTCTAATTTACTTTTCCTTCGAAACAAGACAGGGAATGAGGACGATAGTGTGGTTCCTTTCGTTCCTTGTCACTTTTTTGCATAAAATTTAAATGAAGACAAAACTCAGGAACGATTATTTACATATGGTTACAGTAATGATTTCAACAAAGGAATAATTTCTCATTTTTATAAGGGATTCGTTTGTTTTTTTTCAACTGAGAGAATGTTTTGGGGTTGTTTCGAATATCTTTTACATTTGAGCTGGGTCTGTTTTCCAACGTTGACGTCTATTAAAATTAGGCTTGCGAATGTATTAGATTGTGAACCACGGTGAGTATCTAATTTCAACGTGAATGTACTTATGGTACATGCAGTTTTCTGCATTTACTTAGTTTCTCAGTTTGGATTCAACATTGTTCATTTCGTCTTGTGTGTGCCTCTAAAGACAAGTTTTGCGAGTTGTTCCAACATCTGTAAAAAGACGATCAAGATGGTACTGAAATCACATAAAGTTGTTACTGGTGAGTTTTCTTCTAATTCGCGTCAGTGAAATCTAAGATTCTTGTGTGGTATTTTCTGCACTCTATCATTATTATTATTGTATTATTATATATACTGAAATTCTAAAACGGACTTTTTATTGACAGACAGTACTTGTTTCATAGTGCTACACCATTCAAGATGAAGCAAAGAAAGTGTTTCATTGAAGTATAATGTCATTAATATACCTACATACTACATCAACGATACAGTACATCTCTTCCACTGTGATTCAGTCAATATATTTTACAGAATATATCGCGTTGGTGCTGAGTATTAAGGGTATACTGTCTGGTAATCGTTTTATGTGCAGTCGAATCGTCCCTGTATATGTGTAATATTTTCCTTTAATTGAAATGAAAGTATTTACAGTTTTCAAAATATGTACTAGCACAAAAAATGTGTACATATATGTGTGGGTGGTCAGTTTAAAACATTAAATGCATACAGAATTCTGCAGTATACAGTATACATATGTATAACTACAGTATTAGCTGTGAGCATATGTCTACGATCTGGCGAATCTTTGTGAAAATACTACAACAATAGTTAAAAAGTTAGAATAGGTACAGAGTCTGTAGCTTCTTGCAAGCAAAAAGAAAGGAAGAGTCTAATGTTTCGAAAGGAGGAAGGCTTGGATTGAAAACGATGAAAGACTGTGAAGAGATGAAATAAATAACGTATACAATGTGACGTACTTGGAAAAACAAGAATGAACGGTGTGTGTATGTGAATGTTTGAGAGAAAGAGAACCTGGAGCTCCCGGATTTGGTGCTGCGATTGCGAAGTAGGTCACCAAAATCGGAGAAGGTTACCAGGACGAAGAAATCGGTCCTTGAAGCTTTTCATACTTTTATATACGTATACTATAGTATTACTCACTGGATACGGCTGGCAGTTGTTGGTGCGCAGTTTTGAAGGAGGTTCGCCATGTTCTCCAGCAGTTTTTATTCTCCTTGTCTTGCTTGTCCTGGAAGGAAATGAGATTCGAGTGTGTGACGTCAAATTTGCGGGACTGGTCCCTAGTTTTGTGTATTATTAGGCTGACTCATGCGAATATCTTTGAAGCATTGAGCACACATACACGTTTACTCCTTCTTGCCTTTGTATTTGCTACTGAAAAACAGCTGGTTTCCTATAGACGAGAGTCCAGGGAACACTTGCTTGGATTCACAATTTTAAACAAGGACTAAAATGGAGTTTTTATTAGTCAAGGAATAGATGGATAGAAATAAACCACATAATAAAATCCATGTATTTGCAATCGGCCAAATTAGTGTGTTAATGAAGGTGCAACACGATTTTACAATATCTTATAATAATACGTACATGTGTATCACAATATATAATAACTAAGAATAATTAACAGTGATATTGGTATGTACATACATAACGAATTTCGAAAGTAACTCAAGTGCGACTGCTGCCTAAAAGTTGAACAATTTTGTGCTTAAAAATTATTTACTATATTCACTACTTTTCTGTCACACTGACTAATACACCGTGATTGGGAAAATGGATATAAAACTATTGTGCAATCGACGTCTGGCTCACGTGTAGCGTAGGTATTTTCTTACTTTTTTGTAGTATTAAGTTTACTTGTGACTAAGGTAGGTTGATATACACAAATTCTTGTGTGTGTGTGTGCATGTGTGTGTACACCTTGTTGCGAGGTAAGGTGGTCGCTGTGGATCATAATTAGGGTTTGACTGTGGTAAATGATATCAAGAAGGATGAAAATACTTTCACTTTTTTCAGTCTAATCTTGGAACGAGTGTGAATCTGTTCTGTACGCCTCTGAACTCAACTCTGTCTTCACAAATAAAATTAAGTATTGGAAGAAAACGAAAAGAACAAGTTTTACGAGCTTAACTATATACGCATCTTCATTTGAATTTTTAAAAAACTGTCATTATCAGACTCAAATATATTTGATATATATCACACACACTTACACATTTACACATTACACTGCACACATAAGTACATATAGTTTGTATAGATAAATTTATACGTACATAATGTACTTTTTTGTTTTGCTTGATTGGTTGTGAAGTTGGTCAGTGGCTTAGAGTGAAGAAAGGACAAGTAAAAAGAATGAATGAATAAAGAGAGAGAGAAGTTACCGCGGATGACAGATCATTTGTCATTGTTCGACGTACAGATATTCCTGACTTAAAATTTGCCGTCATGACTCTTCTCCTCTAATGTTGTTGTTGTTGATTTTATTCGAAGATTCTCCTTTTCTCTCTTTGTTGAAAGTATCGTGTGGGTTTAGTTTTTTTTCTGCAATCGAATAAGAAATTTGTTACGTATACTACTGGCGTGTATTTTATTTGACTGTGTGAGGAACTTCAATTACAAGTTATCTTCTTTTTATTTTACTGCATAATATGTACGTATACATGACATTGTATGCAGGATGCACGGTATTGTAAACTTAAATTAGTTTTTAATAGAAAGTGAGGTTGTTTTCATTTCTACTAAAATTCTTTTGAATACGTGTCATCCTCAAATCGTGTGTACACGTACACATTACAAATATTCAGCAGTGAGTGCGCACAAAAAAATCAGTTACACATTTTATTGGACAGTCTTCAATTTATCATGTTTACAATAATAATTCTTAATCATTGAAAGTTGTGACTATGCATTTAAAAAAAATGATTACTTTTTCTTTTCAGAATCCTGTAGAAGTCGAAGCCGACGAATGAATTCTAGTGCTATGACAGAAATAAGCAGTAATGGAAAAAATAACAAATCATCATCACCTGCTCCTCTTCCAACCGAACAACAGCAACAACCCCAGAGAAGACTCATTAAGGCTGATTTGGCCCAACTCTACAGTTTTGATACCAAAGTGAGCAATATTATTAATTATTTTTTTACTCCTTGTACATAAACATGATAGTGAAGTATGATATGGACGTTTTCAAAACTACGCTGTATTTAATTATCCTAGTTTTGCTCCGTATACTTGATCATAAACGGAAAAAGAGGGTCGATTATAAAAAAAGTACATGTACTTTTCAACATGTATGTTGAATTGATATTGTCAGTCTCAAATATGTATAGGAGGAAAAAAACAGAGAATGAAAGAAAGTCCAGTGATTTGAAATTGCAGATTGGATAATACATTCATTTGTACACTCTGGTGACTGACTTGAATGTTTTCACTTGTTCCCGTTTGCGTTTAATAATCTCTGAGCTCTGTGAAATGAATCAACTCAATTGGATCTGTCAAGGAGGATTTTTGGAATTGAGTACAAGTTCAAATGGTTCGTGGGGAGATTAATAACAATTTAACCTAAATCTGCATCATGAGACATTGAATGGAAGATGTTTTTTTTTTCAAAATGAATGTCCAAGTGGGTGGACGGAGTAAATTGTTAGATTCCTTGGTGAATGATGTGATGAGGAATGAGAGTGAGAGTAAATAAGAAACAACTATGTACCTACAGGGTAAAAGTACAGCGGATGGTACAGAGAAAAAGTTGATGACATTTTGACTCGATTACTCTAATTATTCCGCCTTAATACATGGGTTTGGGATGGGATCACACGGAGTGTACCAAATTTGTAGACTAATTCAACTAAAGCTCTCTTTCATTAAGCCCGGAAAACCCTGCTGGCATTCAAAAACGTTCATATTTCTGTACTCTGTACAAGCATATATACAAGTATTCTCGTAGTAATAAATGGTTTCTCATCACAAAGACAAAACTCATCTTGAAAACATCTTATGCAAATGTGGATATCGTATTACGTACAAGCAGTAAGGGATGTAGGATATTATTTCGTATGATTACTATTCCTCGTCAGAAGTGTTAACAGATTATCATGTTATTCCGAAAATGTAAAGTAAGCAAAGTCATTGAACAGTTTAGAACACTCGTGTGAAAGTCAGTTATTCGAAGGAACAGCAAAGTTTATATTTATTTTTTCAATCTCTCGTCAAATTTTTTCCCTGTAGACGTTGTGGAAGTGCAACAAGTTTATAATTGTCGTGAAAAATGAGGAAACTAATAGGGAATAAATATTCATTTTAACACTACATGCTTTTGGGGAATGCATAATACCATTAATACCTATGTATGTAAATATTAGTGCAAGCATAATTATATTATATTACAGGTACATGCTTGGGGAAGATGTGTATACAGATTAACGTATGAAATAGTGTGGGACTTGTTATTACAATGAATGTAGTAACATATATAAATGAATACATGTAAATTCAATAGCCAGCATATTATAGACCATTTACTTTCGTTAAAGGGGCTGGAGGGAGTAGTAAACAGCATCATCAGAATTTGAGATTAGAAGATTTTATTCGTGCTACTCACAGTTTTCATTTCGTACAAGTGCATGTGTACAGGACACATGAGGTGTGATGCACTTTACATGTAAAATGTTATTTGGAAGAAAAAAAATGAATGTACGCGCAGAGGTGTTTAAAGGCGTTCATTGTATTCTAACTCTTGTATGGCTACGATGTGATGAGTAAAAATTTGGTTGCCGTTTGCCTACACAAGTGTCCAAATGAAATAACCATGACATGGGAACGGAGGAAAGGAAAAAAATAGTTCTTGATGAGATTTTTTGAGGTGTGCTGTGTTCGAACATCAGCAGTCAACACTTTTTCTTTTAATAAACAGGCCATGTAGTAGACGTGTAGGAGAGAACTCCCGAGTAGTAAGCTGTCAATACCATCCAGAGCCAGACAGACGAGATATACCATGGACTAGTGCTGGTATATGACGGGAATTTTAGAATGAATTATTTGTGCAACAAGATGCACATGGAGAGTGAGAGTGAGAGAGGCATGAAACTCATGTTTGAATTCGAAACTATTTTTCCATTACGATATGTTGTTGTCTGACCCTTATAAAATCCAAGAGTACACTTTTCCGCCTTTCTCATTCACTCGGTTTTTATTTTCTATTTTGCCGTCTGTTTGAATGAGCATTTAATTTTTCTTCATTTTGATTGAGTGCGTAGGATGTATTTTTGCTTTTATTGCATCAAGTACGAAATGATAAGAATGATAATGGAGCGTATTCATAGTAAAATAACCTTCTGTTCGACCTACGATTGAAAAATACAAGATGTAAAATGTACTGTTTACAGCAACGATACAGTGACTAATTTGTAGGTAGGTAGGTAAAGACATGCTTGAAAACGGGTACACATACTTAGAATACAGTACAAATATGTGTACTGTATATATATACTTATAAACAAAACTTAATTGTCTTCTTCTACTATGTCTTTTCATCATAATGAAAGATTCTTGACTTTGATTACAGAACGTCCAGATTATATACACGCTGTAATTTTAAATTTACCATTTTCATGAGTATGAGAGAGAAGTATACCGAAAAATATCTCATAGTAGATTATAATATGCATTTCAGAAGCGTAGCCGACATGTTCTTGATTAGTATCAGTTTTTTGTGCATAAGATTGTAGGTAGTTAATGATCCTCGTAATAATAATAATGCATGAATGTTTAAGTGAGGACGGTGCGTAGGAGGAAGGGCACAAAGGCATAAATATAGAGCTGTGGAAATTTGGTAATATAAACTGGAAACCAATGTAATGAAATTATTAGCCGAGTTTTTTCCCCTCCAACTTTACATAAATGCATAGGTAATACTACTTTTACTTTTATCAATCACCGAAGGTCATCATCATCATCTACTTCGCCATGTCTGGCTATAACTAAGACCAAGCCCATCGTTCAACATTATTATCTGTCTGCTGATGGCTCCTGCCCAACTCACTTTTCAATGTAGAGGTGAAGAACATGAGTCCACTTGTCAGCCGGCCTTCTATATATGCACACATCTGTCATATATGTATGTGTATACATATCGTATATATTTGTGGTTGTATGTATTTAAATTGATACCTATACAAGACTGGTCACAAGTACATACTGAGGGAATTTGTGTATAAGTTGTAAGTACTTGTTTATCGTGTGGAAGTATCAACTTTGACTTGATTCATTTGTCATTACATGGCGTTGGTTCGCGGGCTCATATTCTCTCTCTCTCTTTCTCTGAACGATTTGTAGTGCGCTTGAGATGAAATGACAAAACCCAAAAGCCTTTGGTCAGCTTAGTGACTTTAACTAGTATATACATTCGAAATTTCAGTCGGACTGTGAAATGTTTCTGTACATGGTACGTTGCAATATACGTATCGTATTATTGTACATATTTCTACATGTAATTCATGAATCGTGAATATTTCCATGTTGTTGCATTCCTTGACCACTGTTGTTATTGGACATGAAAGTGGCATTCCTTCACTGTGGGCAAGTTCACGTCTTCCGGACAACAAGTAAAGCGATGTCAGTATTATTCCGCACACACATTGATGACAATTTCATCTCCTGCTTCAAATTGCAGGAGATTTGCAATGAGAACCGCAGATCTATCATGGAATTGGCTTGCTGCTGTTGACTCATGTTCAAATAGAATGATAAAGATGGAATTGGGAGTGTTTGAGACAGAGTATATAGGGCCGGTAAGAAATTCTGTATGAAGGAGACTCAATTGTCTTGAGTGTACATTTATTATATTTCCCATTCACTTGGTAATCCTTCGTCACTCTTTCCATCGTACTTACTCTGCAATGTTTACTAGTTACAATAGTTGATTTGAGAAACTGTCTCTAATTTACAAAGGGAACAAAAGTTGATCTTTGCGGTTTCTCTCGGCCCATGGCTCGTTATTTTATTCTAAAAATTTGACTCAAGGTGATGAACCATTATATATATTATATGCTTACTAAGTATCCATAGTCGTGTTTTTTGTACATCTGTTGGCTTCATGGATATTTGTGATTACAAATTTCATGTACTTACTTTGAGATGGGGGATTATTTTAAAGAATTGACAAAGTTCCGTGTAGTTAGCTCATCCTCAGTAGGCAAAAGTTTTTTTTTGCAGACCATATTAGATCGGGATCTCCGCCCAGTTCTTCATTAATAAAGTTTAATCCTGTCTGTAAAGTAATTTCTAATCCTCCTAAAGATGAGGAGAGTATACGACTATAAACATATGTGCGTGTATGACTACAGATGTCAAAAATTCAATAGTTGATCAACGAATTAGCTTTTTAGGTTTTAGCCTGCCAAGTATTCGGTTACGTTACTATGTACTTTCCTTCCTTTGATTGAAGGGATCATTGTTATATTTGATGGAGGAAGGATGAATTGTGGTTAAAAGTTGTATTAAATCTGACGTGCCTTTACACAAGGACACATTGGTCAAGTCTTGAAAATAGTTATCGTGTGAGCTTGCTTGATTTCATTGTGGAACTTCCATCCAGAGACGCGCATACACACGTACATTAATATTTATATGGAGTTGTCTGGCTGTGTGCATAACCCTTTCGTTCAATGTACTTTGATTTTGCTTTGCCCTTTGTGGTTCTCATCCTGTGGATTTGACTATGAAAAAATATGTATACAATAATATTGGCTCTATTTAAATTTAAATTCTCAGTTACTGAGATTACGCAGGCATAATATTAAATAAAAAATACATTTATGCAAGAAAATTCACATTTTACATGCTTGTTATGTGTTAGGTATAAATAACAGGTTGTTCACAGAGCTGGTATCTACATTATTTAGACATCAAAGAGATACAAATGCATTTATGATTTATTTGTGTATGCAAAATGTATGAGTTTACTATATGCTTTAAAAAGATGGAAATTTGTTATAATATTATTATTATTGTTGTGTCGATAATTTTTAGGATGAAGATGATGAAGATAACTTCCAGGATGAATCACCAAAGGTATTTTTATTGCTCCACATATATAGATAAATAAATAATATTACTTTATTTACTTACTTTATAAGAACAGTATTAATATCTCATGCCATTGTGCATACATTTCTACATAATCTGTGATTTTTTTCGTTAAACCGTATAGTGCTTCTTTGGCCATATTTGCCCAGAAGGAACACAATCAACACCTGTCACTCCCTGGAGAGAAAAACCAGAGGGTAAATTAATCATGCAGAGTACAATATTTATTTATTTTTATGAATGCATGTACGGAAGTTGTATTAGATACGCTATTTTCATTAAAAAACGTGTCAGATTCAATAGTTTTTATACTTTTTTTCATTGTGGTCTCTCATTTTTATAAATTACAGAACCAAAGTTTGAAGACGGTGACGATAATAACAGAGTAGATTTTCGAAGGAGGCATACAATCTGTAATCCTACGAATCGAGAAGAGCATGGATCTACTCTCATTACATTCCCATTTGAGTACACAAATTCTGTGAATGTTTTCACTTCATTACAATTCCCGCGTGCCTCACCGATTCTTCACAGACGAAAAGCAAAGCTTCCAAATTCCGTATCAAAAAGTTCTTTACAAGAAGAATTCTTCCAATCCAATCACTGGCAAACTGCAATTGAATGCCTTTCGTTGAATCTAGAAGAAGTTGTTCATATCAGGAACGTATTGACCAAAGCAGAGTTGGAGAGCCTTCCAGTTGACTGCTCGCTAAAGGAAGATGTTGAAAAGGGAAAGGTGAGTGTCGAGAGGGAGATGATAATAATTTTGTATACTTTTGTGGTCTATACGTGCTAAAATTTTACCCTATTGTTTCTACTCATCACACGTGTTCTTCCATTTGTTGAGATTGTATTTAAAATGTTAAAATTTTTAGCCATGCAATGTTAATAATAATTCACATGTTTTTATTGCCGACTTATATAAAACCTATGTAATACATAGTATGTACAGATATATTATGCACACATCTCTTGTCACTTTAGATTTTCAAAACACTCATTGTACTTTATACTTAACAGCATTAGCGTGTTTTTTCGGGGTGGTTGGAAAGAACGGATGGATCAAATATTTGTTTTTATATTGTTTTTTTTTAGAAGATTGTTCTACAGATATTCTTTTTCTGTTTGTAATAATTCTCTTCTTTTCTAACACATATATGGTCATTGAAATCTTTATGATTTTTTCTTTTTGTTTTCTTTCCTCGTATAGGTGTGTTTTCTTTGTCTCAAGACACGGTTCAGTCTTTTCTTGGGACCCTGGAGTAACACTTGTAAACTCTGTAAAAGAGCAGTCTGCGCCAAATGTTGTTCAAAGGTAGTTTCAACGTCTTAAATCTACAAACTCTTGCATGTTTATATAATGTTTTTGAAAAAATTGAGATATGTAAATAGTATATTTGTGTATATTTTAAATTAATGTAGATGAGGATACCCACTGAGCATTTTGCTAAAGTTCCGGTTTCAACATTAAGCCCGTGTATATCCCCAAGAGAGGAAGAAAAGGATTTACTTGGGTCAAAGAGTCTCACGCCGACAAGGATGGATAGCTTAACGCCTTCGAATATTCAGAATATGACTAGAAAGAATAGCGTTGGAAGCGCACCAACATCTCCAAATTTATCCCGGAAATCTGCTGGCAGTGATTCACATAGCAGTCATGGCCTCCAGGAATCCAGGCAAGAAGAGACCGACTATTTTGAAACAGGCACTGGTCCACATAGCTTGCCTACGGTCACGTCCATATCTCTCGGTCTAATGGCTTTTAAACGGTACGTTAAAGTGCTTTAAAGTAAATAAGTGTTGAAGAAAAAAAGGTTTTCACACCTTTGAAACTTGTACAAATACAAAAGGAGCATGCAGTACTTAAAAACTTTGTTTTTTTTTTCATCTGTGCAGCCGTAGTTTTGGTCGAGGAAAGGATGCTGATAAGACTGAGAAACTTAAAGGGGCACTTATGATAGTTTGCCACGACTGTAAGTATAATTATTGAGTGGATAAAATATTTACTTATTAATTAAAGTTGACTCGTATTGCATCCTAATCATATTGTTCATTCCTATTTTTTCTCTAGGTAAAGCCATGGTTTTACAAATTATCCGATCTTCAAGAGCCAAAAAATCTGGCGTTCTCAGGAATAACATGACATTGGATTTAACTATATAAAGCTTTTTTAAAAATAAATATGCAAGGTTAATGATGCAATCTATATATATACATATGTTGTATAGAAATACCTTGATATTTTGTGTGAGTCACCTTGTAAATATATAATCCGAGATAAATACACAGGATATGAGTATTTACAAAAATTATTTTGCAAATTATGGGATGTTACATATATATAATTTGTCAGGTGTGTGTGTATGAGTTGTATGTATGTACAAAACTCAATCAAGGCTATAGCTAGAAGGCAAAGAATACAAAGACTTGAAACGCACAGAAGCTCTCAGTGTGCTATAGCAGAAACTGGAAAGTTGTAAAAAAAGGGTTCATACCAAAGTCAGTCTTCTCTCTCCTTCAACGAACGGAATATAATTATTAATTATTATAACATATTGTAAAGTGTTAGTGTAAAAAGCATATTGTAAATCTGCCTCCTATTATCGCCGACCCCTCCGTATAATTTTTATCTTGACCTTCATAATGCCTTGCATGTGACTATTCTATAATAAAATTGATTAGTTACTAATTAGATGTTGTTTGTTGATGCCAGACACATTTTCTTGGTCTTCCTCAAAATTGATTCCGAACGTCCGAACCCAGTTATTTTTATTTTTATCATTAGAAGAAGAATGGGAAGAAGAATTAATCCACTGTTGGATTATGAAACTTTATTTTTCGCATATGTCTATCTATTTATATTTTTATTTTTATCTATAGCTAGTATACTTACCAGTTTCCCCAATCAATTATACCTTTTGTGACAAAAATGGTGACGAGAATAATCATTGAAAGTTCCGTCAAAACAAATTAAATCATTTTTAAAATCATTTTTAACATTTTTTTTCAAATCATTCATTGCTTAAATTATATAAAATTTCCAAGTGAATCGACACAGACTACTTTTAATAATAAATAAATACATACAGCTTTGAGAGGAGAATGATTTGAGGATTCTCTGCATACGGATGTACTTTGTGCGTATTAAAGATTTTTTTAAACAATTATGTGTATCCTACACATATATATCTAGTGTAGGAGAAAACTATCAAGTTGATACATACTACAAACTGCTGTTAACAATTCCACACATTTGACAATACACTCAATGAGTAAATTATGAAGCACAAGAGAATCGAGGCAAGAAGGAATATGGCCACAGGTGAAACTTACAAAGAGATTATATTGAGATATTCCTATGTAAATAGTTTGTATGTTGTGTAGTAGTATGTATATATGTATGCATGTATAAAATAGAAATTGGGGAGAAGTAAGATGATGATGGCAGACAATCTTTAATCGCTGTACTTATTATTGTATAGGTTGTGACGGGTAAAATACAAAATGTGAAATTGGTATATTTTAACTTACCTATATGCGAACAATCGTATAAGTAAGTATATATGTGCCGTCACATCACATGGGTACTATAATTCAACTATATAGCATTTTAGTAAGTAAGGTAGCATCTGTACATGTTGTATCACTTAAGTATGAACAGATGTTGATTTCTAATTAATTTCCTATACACATCCTTATGTAAATCCTTTTTCTTCTTTTATGTAGTGTCGTACGAACGAAAACAATAATAATATTATATCAAATGATGATTACACATGCATTTTATATTTAAAACTAAGATGATGAAGCTAGTCAAGTTTTTTTCTCTGTTGCTAATCTTAAGAATGTGTAACAAAAATGAAAAGTAATATAGTACTAATGTTTATCTGTATATGCGAAATATACAAAATCTTATTAGAAATTACTTATCACACAAGTTATTAAATAATGATATATGGAAAAATAATTAATATTGTTTACTTTTGATTATTTTGATTATGTTATTCTTATTATCTAAGTAAGTAAATAAAGGTTAAACAACCTTTAAGTAGACTGGGAACATACTCGGAAAAAAATATATATTTTAAAAAATATAGTAGGTACTTCAGAAATCCTTCTGTAATTTATGAAGGGAAAGACTTGAAATGTGCTATAATATTGTATTGTATTTACTTACTAATTAAAAATATCTATAGATATAAATATACTATAAAGACAGGAATAATGAAAACAATAAAATGATGGTTCTATTCTAAAATATAATATATATGGCAGAGAGATGTTATTGTTCCAAAGATTACTTTTAAAATGCTATATGAAATAAGTAGATACGTCAATAAATACTTCTACGATAATTGAAATATATATACTTATATATATCTAGAAAACAACATTACTCTTTAATACACGCGCATATGAATGTATTTAAAACTCGTTTATTCACATCCTGTGAATCACAGGATAAAGTGTATCTACAAACACCAAATATTGTAGCTTTTCCTCCTCAAAATTGATGCTTACAAACTGTTACATATACAAACTATTTTACTAATTAGAGTTGAGCTGAAACTGTTGATATAGTGTGTAAGTAAGTAGCATCATTCTATTTAAATAATTATCAATTGCACACAGGGGCACCTTGCAACAAGAAAATACAGAAGAAGACATTCTCATCCTAAAATAAGTATGTACATGTCCACATGTACAATAAAATGACCTGATCCTATATATACCAGTAGTATACTTGACAAAAGGAAATATATCTTTGACCGCACGTTAAATTATATTTACAAATACTAAAGATTCCATATATAAGTATGTAGTATGTACCTCATCCAACTCCAACTTTTCCCTAGTAAGTATATAGCCCTTCATTTCTTCCATTTTTTTATTGTTGATTTTTATATTATGAAATAATGAAATATTAAACTTACTGAATATAAAGAAATATAGACCTTTGCAGTGCAATGAATGACAAGACTCAGGGTGTAAAATGTGTAAATGCATCAGATAATAGTCCACCATAATAATTATTATTATTATAAGTTTATACTTTTTCGTACCATTTTTTTCGTTAAAATGAACAGACTTTCGTATGTTTGGTATCCCTCATTTTTAAGTAGGTAGAATGTTTCTTTTTAAATCGTAAACATATTATGTAAATAATGCAATATATATCATTGTACTCCAAGATTATTCTTCCTCATATGCGTCACGACATCATCCACACACACTACTACAATCAAGATTCAGTTTCAAGATACAATTGTATTATTTAATAAAATATTATTATACTAATTTGTAGAATTTTACAGACATTCGTATGCTGTGTTGTGTCCGTTATTTTTTGTTAAGTTATGTAAACAGCAATTGTAAACAAGGTAATTTAGAGAAATACGTGTAGTTTTACGGGATTTACTCTGTACTCTAGGTATTTTTGAAATACCAAAAAAACCAGATTAAAAAGAATGCAACAAGCTGAAAAACCTTCTTTTTTTACGTGTAAGTACTGATTTATTTATTATAACTGATTCTTTGTCATATGCCCCGTGAGCACCACCCTTTAGTAGCAAAGATACTACAATAATAACTAGAAAAAGTGTATGCGTAATGCTTTTATTACTAATACTCAATAAATACAAGAAAGAAAAAATCATAAAATAAAAGATTTTGAGAAAAGTCTTGGGAAGGTTGAAATAATATTAATTTATTGTTATAATTAATAAATCTTTTATACGGATATCATTTCAGTTTCCATATGCATTTGAATGGAAAGATGTTTCAAATTTTTTGCCAATAACAAAGAAAACGGGCAGTATGTGTCTATGTACACTAATAATTACAATATAGATTATATAATCACTTTCAAATGCGAACATTATATTTACGTACGACTCTATCCCACTACTAAAATCCCATTATCCAAAAATTCGTGTTCGGGTACTTCAAGGTTAAGAGGGGCTGGGCCTTTCCGGATTCTACCACTTGAATCGTAGTGACTACCATGGCAAGGGCAATAATACCTAAAATACGAAAGTTACAAAATGCGAAATTATATTTTTTAACTTAAGTTTCCCTATTATGTATGGAATTTTAGTGTTTAATTTTCAGTAAAATTCGTACCCGCCGTAGTCACCAGAATGAGAAATGGGTACACATCCAAGATGTGTACAAACTCCGAGGACGACTAACCATTCAGGTTTTTTGACTCGGTCAGCATCTGTTTGAGGGTCACGTAAAGTGGAAACATCTACTTGTGACTCGCCATCAATTTCCTCTTGAGTCCTTAAAAAGCAGGGGAAGTCAAAATAATAAGTATTTATTTAGTTGCTAATTAGGTCGAATTTAAAATTTGATTACGTATAGATCAATGAAATATAGGACACACTATACACGTAATTCGGGTTACACACGAATAGATAATATAATAGCTACAATCAAATAATGTCAAATAATGTTAAAAAATGTCTGTTAAAATAAGAATAATTAAGAATGTCCAGCTATCTCCGGTCTGCCTAACACGAGTTGTATAACTCGCTTTTTATAATCAAAATCGCGCATGCTTTAATGAGACAATAAATGGATTAACAATAATCAAGTCATTAAAACATGAAGCATATTACATTTTCGAATAAAATATAAAATAGAACAAAAAAAGAGAAATAGACCATTTGGGAATTATACAAAATAATATAATACTTACCTGTGTCGAATAAACAATGGTTTCCCTCTCCATTTAAATGTAACATTCTTTCCTTCCGCAATATCCCCCAATTTCACTTCAATTTGTGCTAACGCAAGTACATCAGCTGGAAAATAAAAGAATCTTCAAGTTAGTTTACTTTTTCTGGTTATAGTTCGTGAATGAATTGCGAAAATGAGTATGTATTCAAAAATTCACAAGGCTAATGTAGAAATATATATCATGGTATTTCTCTCACCAGATGCACTTAAACTGCCTACGATTATGGTTACAAGTGATTTTGCTGCATAGGTCCCTAAAACAGCTGATCCTAAAAATAAGAACAACCAAAATGAGTAACATTTGGATATTATTAATTGTTGTACATGATGTGATGAAGATTTACATGAAGCTATATAGATATGTATTGATAAATGACGTTAATTACCTCCAACAATTAGGTATGTAAAGGAATTACGAGCTGCTCTACTATCATTGTTTCTAGCTTGGTTATCTTGAACATCCTTTCTTCGGTATTCCGAAAAATCAGGTACTCGGATATCCGTATGAGCGTACCGAACTGATGCAGATGACAAGATTGCTGATGTTGACCGTACATTTCCACTTCTGGGAGCAAATGACCTAAAAGTATCCCCAGTGATTCTTTCTACGGGTGGGTTAACTTTCGCACTTGCGGGTACTACTACTAATTGGCCTAAACTCGGTTTAACATTTGCAACAACTGCACTAGTAGCTTTCATGTACGGAGACAAATTACTCGATCTCGCCACAAAACTAAGCATTTTGGATTTCCCTGTGTTACAAAAAAACGACTGAAATGGGGTTTGCGAATCGGATATGGAGTATGTCTTGAATGTACGATAATTTTGTTTCTTATTTAATTTTTGGCAAAACAAAAATATATTCGGACAATATTAAAAATATTGGGCCCTGAAAATTTGGCAACGTTGAGGAAAGAAAGAAAGGAGAGTGGTGGGAATTGCCAATTCATATTTAAATTCCTCGCGAACATTTTCCAACAAAAAAAAAATCACGTTTTTACTCGCTCCCTTTCCTCCTTCGTCCTTTTTGTCTTGATTTTTTTTCGTTTTCATTTTTATTTTATTCGGTCTTATGTCTTAATTTAATTGACAAAATGTGACAATATCACTAATTTGATTGATTTGATTGAGTAATTAGTATTAAAGTATTGATATTTGCAGTCGAAGAGCTGACTGACAGTTGTAGAAATTGATTTGACGTAAGTGAATATATAAGTACCGGTCTACAAAATTGTCCTCAGCATAAAAATACGGATATTTTTTTTCGACCATAAAAATTGTATTTACGTGTAAAATGATTTAATATTTCATAATAATAAAATATTATCATTGTTTTCAGGGTTTCTAATGTGAATCGTCATGAGTCTACCTGCTGTAAAGCAAGCGTTAGAGACACTAGTTCAGGGGAAGGCTGTTGACAAGAAGGTTGGCTTTATTTATATTATTAATAATAATGATTATATAATGTACTACACAGATGAACACAAATTCTATATTATAATATTAAATGGGTTTTTTAATTTTTTTAGAGAAGTGCTTTAGATCTCACTAGATTGCTGGGTGACAGACAGATCCTTCGAAAAATTGATGAAAGCTCTGGACGTTCTTCTAAAAGTCGAGCGGATCTTACGTGGACCAGTATTTTTGCAGATGTAGAAAGTTATTTTAAGACGGTAATAATATACATAAATAAATATGTGTATAATAAATTTCATCCGTATTTATCAACTTTTGCAACGACGTTCGACATGCATTATTACAAGGGTAAATAAAATTAGTTTTTTTCACAATTAACTATTAGGAAGCAGGGAAAATCAAGGATGATAATAAGTATCGAGATCCTCAGAAAATCGCAGAACTAGCACACCTTGTTATTTCCTCAGCTAATAGAAGTATGCTACATCATTCAATTTAATTGTTTTATGTTTATTCACATGCCCCAATAATTATCATTAATATTACAAAATGATAACTTACAGATCCTCATCGGCCTTTTTTACAAATGTCAACTCTATTGTCGTTTTTGATAAAACATATCACGGATAAGCGTACACTCCGCGTTTTTGGAAACTCATTTTTCATGCTAATTCGAGAATTCCTAGCCATACCAATATATACATCGCAAATGACTGGAAACGAATGGACTGGTAATTTACTTTTGCATACATTAGGTGATACGACATTTTATTCTATAATAATACATATATGTATATATGTGTAATTCGTAATTTCTTTATTCTTCATTCATATATAGACCTTATACAGGCTTTATTCCGTATGCTAGAGGAACCAAATGATGCTCCTAAATCACAGCTCCTTAAAACTTTCAATTCAGCAATAGTTCACGGTTCAGATTATCCTTCTGTCATTGTCAAATTACGAACAAGGTATGGATTTAATTTAATTAAATTTGAGTGAGTATTACGCAAATCTGTATTGGAATATTAGGTATTTGTTGTTTATACATAATTTTATTTGGTTCTAGAGTTCTCGAATTCTTTAAGGAATCTTTTTTGGACAAAAAACGAATGAATGAACACGGGTCACTTTACGTCCAAGGCTTCATTCAACTATGTAGACAAGTAAGAAATTCTTAATTTCTTTATTCCTTCTTCTTCTTTGACTTTTGTATATTGCCGTCATTGATTGAGAATAAATACTAAAGTTGTATTGAAATATCTTAGAATGCAGTCGAATTCCGGGAAAGGCTGTGTGATGTGGGTGAAACTATTGTTCCACAACTTCTTCAGTTTATTGAAGATTACGGTGACGAAGTAAGAAAGCATTGACTACTTAAATTTATTAACCAGTACTAAATCTATAATAATATGAATGAATCTTTGAATAACTTTCTTTCTCGTATGAAATTGCAGGCTCAATTAGCAGAAGATGCATACGAGTTGTTTTTGATTCAAATGAAACTTCATATGCCATGTGATACAAATTACAAATCTGGAGGATTTTATGCTGCCGATATTACTCAGTGGTTAAATATTGTTAGAAAATTAAATAAGTTTTGTTTAGACTCTATTGAGAAGATTGCTCGTCAAAAGTCCAAGCAAAGGAACCTGAATATTGAGTTGAAAATCCGCGATAATTTATTGTTGTTAGCTGTCAAGTGTACAAAACAGGTATTTATTACAACAACTTACGATTCTGCATTATCTTGTCTGTACAAGGAAATGTAACTTACGATTCTGCATTATCTTGTCTGTACAAGGAAATGTAACTTACGATTCTGCATTATCTTGTCTGTACAAGGAAATGTAACTTTATAACGAATAATATTCTTTATGCTATTGTAATTACGGCACCAGGTACCTCACTTCCCTGCTCCTGAGGATTTACCGAATGATCAAGAGCGACAAGAAGAATCTGTGTCTTCGGCAAAGAAAAGAAAATTGTGGAGAAATTTCCAGGAAATTATTCACGATACCTGTCAAATGACAAATACAGCAGAGCAATCAATCTGGTTAGCTGTAATACAAGTTGAAATTCCAAATAAAATTGCTGGATTTAAAATGAGTTTGGTTTTAAGTAATATCTTTCTTTTCTCGTCTAGGTTATCGTACATTCAAGCCGTCTTAAATGAATGTCCTATCCTGATTGAATCTGAAATGAGCTTTTCCACTTTAATGAAAGCAACTAAGAATTTGTTAACTTCTTGTGCCACGATATCAACTTGCCAAGTTTTCTCTTTTCTTCAATGTTTGTTAAAGTGTGAGAAATGTTTGCAGAAAGTCGGCATAGTGAAAGAAAAATCAAGTTTGTGGAATAATATCTGGGATGTACTTATAAGGTAGAATTAACTTGATTTTAAAAATGTATACCACATTAGGAAGCGAGTATGTAGTTCAGAAGTATATTAAGATTAATATTTTACATTACAGGGTATTATCTTTGAATGAGACTGAACCTAGCGCAACGAAACTACTGGAATCTATTTTGATTGAATTTAAGCCAGCAAATGTCGACTCACTTCTTTCCCTGTTTTTGAAGAAATCTCTATCCTTAACCAAGCCAAGTTTAAATCTTCTTCGAGAATTTTTATTAAATTGCTCGCTTCCATCGAATATTTCCACAGCAAGCTCGTCGTCATCATCATCACTGCAAGCTTTGCCTGCTAGAGGAACTGGAATTAATGAGACGTTGGATTGCCCCAGATTTTCATTACTTAATTGGCTTATGGCTACGCCTGGCCAAGAACTTGACTCTGATAGCGAAAACCTCATTTATGCT